>VXBA01002293.1:0-28091 GCA_013399895.1 Serilophus lunatus
CCCGGGTTAAACCACTACAAAAGCAAAGATTGGCTGCTACTCTGTACAGTGTTACTGACACTGTATTTGTGCCCCGAAATACTCCTGTAAGGTATGACAGTAGATGGGGATTTCATGGAAGCAGGAGGGGTATGGATGCATTCATGCCTTGTGTAAGGCAGGGAACAATCCATGGCACAAAGCTCACTGTCCTGTCAGAGACAAGGAGGCCCTTCCTCAGGACTGGCTGCTCATCATCCTCTTTCTTCTCACAGAATCATGGAGTATCCTGAGCTGGAAGGACCCACAAGGGTCATCGAGTCATTCCTGCACATTCCTCCTATTCCTGCACAGACACCCCAACAATCCCCCCCTGTGCCCCAGAGGGTCCTCCCAACCCTCCTGCAGCTCTGGCAGCCTTGGTGCTGTGCCCATTCCCTGGGGAGCCTGGGCAGTGCCAACCATCCTGTGAGGGAAGAGCCTTTCCCTGAGATCCCACCTGCTCCTGCTCTGGCCCAGCTCCAGCCCTTCCCTGGCTCCTGGCCCTGCTCGGATGTTGAGGATCTCAAGGAGGTCTCCCTTCAGTCTCTTCTCCAGGCTGAACGAGCCGAGTCCTTTTCCCTGCGTGCAGAAAGACATGGCACAGGGAGTGGAGGTTGGAGGGTGTTTCAGACTGTCAGGAAGTGTGGGCGAGAGGCAGGGGGAGGACCCTTGATGCCGCCGTTCTGTGAGGCTGAGCTGGCACCTGGTGCTCTCAGGGCTCTGTTCCTGCTTCTCCAGGAAGGTGCTGCAGCCATGACACACCGTCTTCACTAGTGCTCAGATGCTGACATGTGGCATACACAAAACTGAGATGTTATTTTTATTCCAAACAGGAGGATTCGCATTCACATATATTTATCTCAAAATAGTAAGCAATATACAATAAGAGAAATTAATAATTTCAATATGAATAAAGCTTATAGAGTCCTGTATTTTTACCAAGAGATGGTTATCAAATCGTTTAATCAGATAGTCTTAGGAGAAAAAGGAATGTTTAAAAGCTCAATTACAAGATACCAAATGTGACCCGAACATGGGCCAGCTGTTATGGAGATCCTTACTGGTTGTTGAAATCAGCTGAATACTTTCTTGATATGAGAGGAAAAAAGATGCTCTTCAATGGTTTTCCACACCTACTATTTGCCTTTCAGAATGTTTCTCTAACAGGAGACTGCACCAGACAGTGAGACACAGATGTGCACTTTGAGATTTCTGGGAAATATTGCTCAGATATCAGAAAGAAAAAAGAGCAGGGTATATATATATATATATATATATATATGCTGATTTGCAATTAGTGAAATTACAAGACTTTGGTATTTGCAGTGAATGAAGTGATCAGCTTTATGTATCTGCTGATCTCTGTGTGTCCACGTGGCAATGCTGTTCTGGTCCCAGGGCAGTCCCAGAGGTGGGGGTTTCTTCTGAGGACAGAAACACATTTAAGAGTTTTTTGGAGACTGTTGGGAGAAATACCTTTGAAAGCAGTAAGAGGAACTGCTGAAGAACATTCACGTGATTAAGCTGGATCACCAGTGATATACTGAGAAATGAAAAAAGAGGTAAGCTCATCCCTGTTGTGGTCAGGCTGAGTTGGGGTTCGAAAGGGAAGTCAGGCCCTGCTGAGACACGGGGCTGGGGTAGAGCAGGTTCTGTAAACACCAGACACGAATATCAGATAAGGAGGGCAGAGACGGCGCAAACCAGACATCACAACAGCCTGGAACAACATCTCAAGGTCTCCTAGAAGAGGAGGGTGTGCCTGTCTGCGACGGGACGATGGCAACGACAGCGCAGCCCTCGGAGGGACGGTGGAGAAGAGGGTGGGCTCGGAGCAGGAGGGGCCAGTCCGAGCGGTGTGACGGCTGTCACTCGGGAGGGGGATATGAGCCCGGGACAGTCGTGTGATGAGCGAGCGGGGCATTTGGAGTGGAGCTGTGACCCTGCTCCCTGCGCAGAACAAACACGCCTTTCTCAGAACGAGGCCTACATTGTGAGTTTGGTTTCCGCAAGTCAAGGCTACTGGGAAGTGTGTGGTCTCCACACCGACTACATTAGAACTGAGTAGATTCTCTCTCACTGCCTGGCAACAAGGCCAGGACATGGATTGAAGGAGATGAGCCAGACTAAATGAAAACATCACTATACCTTACACTCCAACTGTTGGCATCTGACTGAACTGGAGGGGAGAACCACTGCAACATTTTATTTATGCCTACTGCTCTTCCCCACTGTTTCTCTCGCTTATTTTTTTAAATGAGTATTCCCATTGTACACCTTTGACAATTCTTACCAAGGTGCCCAGCATCTTACAATGAAAAGTATCTCTGTTATCTGAGTTAGGGTTAGGGTTCTCTGCAGAGAATTTTTAGAGTAATACAGTCAATGCAGTAAGAAAGATCATAAAGAACTGAAAAAAAAATCTATATTAAATGCAGTCCAGCAGAGCCAGTAAACATGTCTTTAGCAAGGAAGAAGTTAGTAAGTCTTGTAGTTCCATTTCATGCTGATATTCCAGCATTTCTCTGGCTTGAGCAGTGCATCTCAGCCTGGATGAAACAACAAGTAAACAAAAATTTTCAAACTAGAATTAACCTGAAAAGATGAAACTTGTAAGGCAACTGAACATGGACAACTATGTTCCTTCTTTTTCAATCACATATGGTCTGGGTGTTTCCCCTAAGGAACATTTTTACATTTATTTTCTTAGTGTTACAAAGGGCCTTCATCTACAACTGCATGGAGCAACAGTGCCAGAGAGTGGCTGACCAGGATAAATGCAGCTGGATTTGCCTTGTAGTTAAGCCTTTGGGACCTGGAACAAGCACACACAGAATCACAGAATATCCTGAGTTGGAAGGGACCCATAAAGATCATCAAACTCCAACTCCTGGCCCACTAGTTACCTGTAGGTGACCTGAGCAGTACAAAAAGAAGAGAAAGGCATGGAAAGTGGCCTGTTGTAGAGGAATTATCTCTGTTGTCTGCATTCCACAGAAATTTCATGGGATTTACTCTGATTTTGAACACTATGCTTGGAAATAACCTCTAGGGAAGAAAATGTGAGCTGTGACCAGCAGTTTAAAATTCCTTTGCCCTTTGGCACTGCTTCCTTTTACAGAGCTGTGAGGGCTGCAGGCTGTTCTCACACTGTGGGGATGGCCCCTCCTGTGTGGGCAGAGCTCCCTGCTGAGAAACCCTACAGGCCCCAGGTCACACAAACAGCACCATGTCCCTCCTGCCAGAGCCTGGAACCAACGAGACCCACGTCTCGGCCAGCGAGTCTTGTTCCTGCCATCGTCATTTTTTCAAGAGACTGCCTGGGGGTCAGTTCCCCTTGAGCACCAGCACACCTGGGAGTTGCCTCCTGTCGGCTAAGCTGTCGGATTCACAGCCTGACCGGTGACTCCTGCAGGTCACTTGGATTCTCCTCCCTATGTTCAGGAAAAGCCTCTTCCATTCGAGTGGGAGTAAATACATTTGTGATGAATTATGATAGCTGAAGCCAACGGGACTTGGAAATATTTTACCACTGTGCCATGCCAATAATTTTGGATGAGTAGTAAATAGTAATTGTGCATCAGAACAGTATTCAACAAATAGTTTCAACCCACATCTACCCATGCTTTTGTATTTTGTCTTATTACCTTATGTCCAGGAACACTTTTAGCATTGCTAAGGTGGCATTTGTTTAAAGTAATTCAACGAGCTTTAAATCTTTGCCTATATAGTAACTATGTAAATCTCTGAATGCTAATGTGAGAATTAACGATTTTAATATTCCACAGGGGTTTTTTTCTTAAATCACAAAGCTATTGAGCTTCATGAAATCTTCTTATCCTCAGCCTAAGCTTTCAGAAATAGTTAAACTGATATTTGAAGGGAAGAAAAGCTATCATTCTCCCTCAGTCCATCATCTTCAAATCAGTAAGTTGAAGATGACAGTGGACTAAGGACCAAAAATACAGGAAGATTTTGCCATGTCTCTCCAAGGTAGTTTAGCCACAATCTAGTCAAGTTTCTGTTGTTGAAACTTCTCAGGCTTCCATGAAAACACGAGGAATACTCACTATTTGGAGAAGCCATTGGGACACGCTATCCTGATGGTGAGCATACGGTCGTCGAGGAGACACAGGCAGTCTGAGTTGCTGTCCCACTTCCATGGGGTTTGGGAGAAAACAGGCCAATAAGAACGAGCGTCTGTAAAGAAGAGCCGTAACAACTGCTGTGATGCTGAGTTCCTCACTCTTTCTCCTGATCTCCCCAGCCGGTGAGTGCCTAGTTCCTGCACACAGCCACACGTGCGGGGGGAGGCGCCCGGCTTTGTGCGGGAGTGTAGTGGCAGAGGAGAGGGAGGCAATACACGGGAATCACCGGCTGCTGGGCTCCAACAGCCCGGCGAGATCCCGAGCCCGTTCCAGCCCGGCGGGATTGTGATCGAGGCCCATCCCGACGAGATTCTGATCGAGGGCCATCCCGGCGGGATTGTGATCGAGGCCCATCCCGGCGGCCCCGGGACCCCCCGCACCCTCCGCCTGCAGAGTCCCCGCAGCCCTGCCCGGTCGAGCCGCTGGGCGGCGCTGTGACCCCGCGGGACCGCCCGGAGCCGCCCGGGATACGGCTTGGGATACACCGGGACACACCCCGGGATACGGCCTGGGATACACCCTGGGATATATCTGGCATACGCCTGGGATACACCAGGATAAATCCTGGGATACATCTGGGATACACCGCGGGACACGCCCCCCGGGATACATGCTGGGATACACCCCCGGGATACACCCGGCCGGGCCACATCCCCCCTGCCTTCGCCCCCTCTCCCGGCCCGGCCGCGGGGAAGCTCTTGGTCCACCCCGCGCCTCCGGCCGCCGCGCGCCCGGGCGGGCACACGACACTTGGCCTCCCAAAGGCTTCAAACACCGGGACAACAGAGAGGCGAGAGGGCGGCCTGTGGTGGGGGGTCTGAATCTTAAATGCCCTCCGGCTGGTTGTCGAAGAGTTTGGGAGGCAGCTGTGGGTAAAGTTAGGAGGCTCTTGGAGACATGGTTCTGCAAAAGGGAAACACGGAATCACGGAATATTCTGAATTGGAAATCACCCGCAAGGATCATCAAAGTCCAACTCCCGGCCCTGCACAGGACAGCCCCCAAAATCACACCATGTGCCTGAGATTCTTGTGACTATGTGAAACATAGACTCATCTTACAATTAAAAATCCTTAGCAAATAGTGGGGATGGAGAACAAGAAAAAGTTATATTTGGTCGGGGAAACAAAAAAAAGAATAAATGACTTTTAAGTGAAGCAAAAGAATGTGAAGGGAAGATTCGGCATTTTTTAGGGACACATTGTAGCAGTTGAGTATTGAGGGCAGTGTAGCTGAGCGGTCTGGAGGAGAGCTGGCTGCTTGCGAGAGCCAGAGCGTTGATTATTAAAGAGTAAAACTGAGGAATGCAGAGGGAAAGGCAGAGCCAAACCGATCCGCAGGAAGAGGGAGCGGATTCTTCTCGGGGGACTCGGCGTGAGCCCCTCTTCCTCAGCACAGCCCTTCTTTGTCCCGCCTCGCTTCCCTTTCCCAGGGACTGACTTGGGGTCTCTGTCTGGAGACGACCTTGTTTTCGGGAGCTGGGTGGGTGATGCAAGGTGCGGGCAGCCTTGACTGTGGGAGACACCTAAAAATGACCTGCGATTTCACACTGCACCTCTTCAACCCCGGCAGCCTGGCTGGCCTTTAAAAACTCCCTTTGTTTTCCCTGTCAGGATGCTTTACGGTGAAGTTCTGTGTCCAGCCTCTTTCGCTCGCTTGTCACTGCCTGCTTTCCTTTCAGTCTTTCCTGCTGTGCTCTCGAGAGATGCCGGGAGCCACCTGTGCTGACTGTCGCTCCACGTGTGCGAATGTGCGTGTAGGAGAGGGCAGAGGTGGCCGGGTTTGCCCCCGTGTGTGGAACTGCCCGCAGCCCTGTACCAGGCTGCTATTCCAGCGGGCATAGTCACGCAGAGCTGTGCCTCCCGACAGGCACGCAGTCTGGAATAGACTGGAACAGATAATTCCACAGAATGCGAGAATAAACTGAGCAGCTCGGAAATCAGTGAGGGAGGCAAAAGAAAGAAAGAAAAGACAAAGAGAAAGAGAAGAAATAATATAAAAAATAGGGTTGGGGGTTTTTTTAAAGACAGAAAGAAAAGGAAGACTTGTTTCACTTAGTGTCTAAACACAGTTAGGTTTTGTCTCCCTGATTAATCTCCCTAAGAAAAGCAAATTGAAAATCCTAAACTTGTGTTAAAAGCCAAGTATATCTGTTTCTTAAAGGAGGAAGAATGTTTTCTTACTGCGAAAAATGAAATCAGATTTAGTGTCAGGCATTTGTGTCCAGCAGAGTCGGATGGCCAAACAGAAATAGTCTGGACACTGGCACACACATTGCCTTTTAGGATATGGAGCTGTAAGCAAGCAGGGATTAACGCCTGCCTCTGTGATTAGAAAGGGGGAAAAAAAAAAAAAAAAGGAAAAAAAAAGTTTAACAGGCTCTTTTGTAAAGTCCGTACATTGCAAAATCCAGCCGCATTACTATAGTAGAGGAAATGAAAAAATGCTTCGGTTTGAGAGGACGTGTCCTTTATTTCCCTTATTGGATACGTTTCATGTGTTTTATCCAACAACTCCGGCTTAAGGACATGCCTTTTGAAACACAAACACACGCGCAACTCGCACACGCACACAGACAGATAAGATATGTATTAGATCCTGACACATACAGGGTGGGGGGAAGAGCGGGAGAGAGAGAGAGCAGAGAGAGAGAGATCCTCCTACCTGGAGCCATAGATTGCAAGATACGTAGTGTTACCTGGGGAAGTCAGAACAAGTAAAAACAGATTGAACTTCAGGGCTCTATGAGGCAGTTGATCAAGATCAGTGCTTGCTCATTCTCTCTCTCAGACTGTCTGTCTTGGGTTTTTGTTTTACCGTTTTGAGCAGCCCTTTCTAGTTTTTCTTCCTCCTTAGCTGCAATATCGGAGCCGATTTCGGTCACCATGGCTCTGGGAAGAGCTGCCTATCTGCGCGGAGTTGAATTTTTACAGCTCGGCCGGCTTGGCTCCTGGGTAGCTTCAGCAATGCTCTTGACTGGGATTTAATCGACAAGATCAGTTCGGCTTTTTGTGCAATTTTTATGGCTCAGTCCATTTTCTAGATCATGCACAGAAACTTTCGGAAGTGGATTTTCTACGTGTTTCTATGCTTTGGAGTCATCTATGTCAAATTAGGGTAAGTCCTTGTGCACAACAAATCTCCTTGGCTTTTGGGTCACGTATATCGCAAAGAAAAAGGAAGGAAAAAAAANCAAAAAAAAAAGGAAAGAAAAAAAAAAAAAAAAAAAAAAAGAGGTGATTCTTTCTGTCTCCGCTCCCCATGTGTCCCAGCGCCGGCAGCCCCCCGAAGCTCGGCCGTGAGTGCCCGCGGGGCCGGGGCGGGCGATGCCCGGCGGCGGAGGAGCGCTCCGGCCGCGCCGAGCCTGCAGGGAGCCGCTCGCGAGTGATGACGGATCCTTTTATTTTGTACTGCTTAAGCGAACTTTAAATATTATCTCTGGCATACAGTACCCTCAGAGGGAAAAAAAAAAAAAAAAAAGGCAGCCTGACAGAGTTAACTCAGGCGCTGCTGCTGGGACAATAGAGCAGAGCTGAGGTATTACAGAGGCGAAAGGGGCGGGAGGAGGGGAATCCCTGCTCTGAACCTGCTCTCAGGGATTGGGTTTATGCAGGCCTAGACACAATTTGCGTTTCTATCCATCACACGGACGTGTTGAAATTAACTTGACAACTGGTCTGGCTACCTCCGCGCCGGAGCGCCCGGGAAGCCCAGCGGGCTCGGCCGGAGGGACCAGCCCAGGGCCCCGCAGGCCAGGGGCGGCGGGGGTCCCGGAAAGCCCGCTCTTTGCTCCTCGGTGTTTGATCACCGCGATCGAGAGCACGCGGTTATTTTAGTTGCCAAGTTTCGCCTTCTCTCCCTCTGCCTCTCCCCCCGGTGCCTGTATGCCCTTATTAATATTGCTCGTCGCAGTAGGCTGACTTGAGTTGAATTTCCACATTCCTGAGCCGCAGCCGAGTCCTTACCTGTCGAACTACAAACTCTTTAAAGATCCTGTCTTTGCATAGCTGCGGGATTTTTTTTTTTAATGATCAAGAATGCATAAGGTGAGTTGCAATCCAAAAACGCTCGCTTCCCACCTTGAAATCAATACGGGGAAGAGGGGGGAGCCAAAAGGCAACCTCCAGAGGCAGGGGAGCGGGGACAATTCCTCGGGGGACGTGCAGCTCAACGCCCCGTCCCATCCCGTTCTGCGGCGGAGCGGGAGGGCAGCGGGCAACGGGGAGCAGGGAGCGGGAAGCGGGGAGCCACCCGGCCGTGCCCGCCGGGACACGCCGCCACCGCGGGCGCTGCTCCGGGCACGATGCGCGGCGGGGACAGCCCCGCTGCCGCTGTCAGCAGCCCAGACAGCGGCGGGAGAAGGGGGCTGGCGCGGGGCGGGAAGGAATCTGCGAGAGGGAGCACGCCAAAGCCGAGGAATAAGGGTAAACCGGGGACCAATTTGGGGGAGAGGAATTAAACCCGACTCCTCGGGGATGAGAAAGGGAGCGGCGCTGCCCAGGCAGGCTCGGAGCCGCCCCCGGAGCTCCCCCTGCTGCGGGCAGCAAGGGCAGGGCTGTCCCGTTCGCAGGGCGCCGGCGAGAGCCGCGGGCTGCCTCCCGGAGCGTCCCCAGCAGGTCGCTCGGCGGGCAGCAGCCGGATCGCATCCCTCTGCCTGTTTGCTCATTTAGGTATTTTTGGCACAGCTCTCGGCACGCCCCGCAGCCGCAGGTGCCGCCGCGGTGGCCGGCGCTGCCCTGCAGGCGACCCACGGAGGATGCCCGGATGCGGAGGGGGCCCTCGCCCTGCCCCGGTGGGCATCGCGTCCGCCCCTGCCTCGGCCGGCACATGGCCGAGGTAGCTCCAAATACTGCCTGCTGGAGACAGGAGGTGTTTTCGGTGGCCTAACCTCTTGCGAGGGCAAGGACCCGGCAGCGATGCGCTCTGTCGTCCGTCTGGTGAGGCTGTATCCATAAATGAAGTGACGACGAGGTACCCCCTCTACTTCAATAGCTGAAAGACTTTCTACAGCACACTCCTCACAGAGAGGCAGGCGAGCTCAAAGGAAACGCTTTGCCAATAAGGGCAATGATATTGCTATTTGCTTTCTCTGCGGTGAAAGGGAACAGAGGATTGGGCACATGTTGCATTCTGGAAAGGCAGATCGAAATGGATTGCGGCTGTTTTAGAAGGAGATTCAGAGTAAAAATCACAAGAATGCTATTGGATTGAGCCTGCAAGTGAAACCGAGCGGACACCAGGAACAGTGAAAGCCCTCGCAGAAACCCTATCAGAGCCATCACCATGCCTGTAAGGCGATGAGGATACTTCACTTTCCCTGAACAATAGGAGAGAAATTTGCTCTGAAATCCAGGGCTACTTCTAGGCTAGGCATGTGGGATGCAATTATTTCCTCTTTCATCAGCCACTGGAACTACCATTTTGTTGAAACCATATCCTTGGAGTGTAATGATGCCTTTTCTGGTTAGCTCTTTGCATTGAAAAGGGGGAGATGAAGGCAGATAAAACGCAGTCTGTCTTCCAGGGCTTTCGGTTGATTTTCAGAGGGCAGGAGAACGCCGTCGTGTCAGCCAAGGCAAGGAGGGGTGGCTTGGCAGGCTTTTTTTTTTTTTTTCTCCTTGCTTCTGAGCACGTGGTCGTGTCTTAATAAAACGTGCTAAAAGCTCCAGTTTCGGTGGCAAGCATGACACCGAGTGGAAGGGAAATAACACAATACATAAGCTACTGGATGGGGCGGTGTAACACGACAGAGTCCCATAAAGAAGCCGTTGTGTCCAGTGAAGGGAAGAGGGCAAGGTCCCACCTAGGTAGTCCTTCCTCTCAAGGAATTACCGTTGCTCCCGTTTCTATTCCTTATGTCCTAGTTTGCTATGGAAACAAGTGTGAGGTGAAGCATCCCTTGCTATTTCTGTCGATGACATTTCCGTCCAGACACCGAAGCATAAAGCGTTTGCAGCCCCACTGAATCGATGTAACCCCCTGCGAAAACAGGTCGCATCAAATATTGACCTCAGGCAGGACTGAAACAGAAGTATTTTCTGCCAAGATCGCAGAGCATTCGGCTCCCGTTTAATTAATAAGTACATCAAATTAAAAATCACAGCAGTAACATAGATGCAAATCCCAGCAGATACTCTGGGGATGACTGACGTGACCTTCGGAAAGACGAAGCCGCGGGCAATACCCGGATCAGAGATCTGTGGGCAAACACCACCGTTTTCCTCTTTATTCGGGAGGGAAAGAAGGGTAACAGCGGAGCAGCAGCAAGGGCAGCGGGAAGGACCCCCTTCCCCCGCGAGGAGGTCACGGTGCGGTTGGAGGGATGCGGGCGGCGGGAGCCGGCGCTGCCCAAGAGAGCAACGAAAGGTGCCGGCACCTTTTCGAGGGGCGGCAAGGACCCTTCCTCCGTGCCGAGCTGAGCTGGGGGCGCACAGGGCTGCGGACAGCGGGCACCCGGCCCGCCCTGGGGAGGCCGGAGCTTGGGGACGCCGCTGCCCCTCGGGACACCCAGGGACGCTGCGGCGGCAACGGGACAGCCGACCCCGATCTCCGCTCCTACAACGGCGCTCGCCTTGGCTTTGCGGCGATTGCAGTAAAGGCCAACGAAATGCCGCTGCCCTCGCCGTCCCCGGGGCAGCCCGGCCGCGGGGAGCTCGCCTGGCCCGGCCCGGCCCCCCCGGCCTCGACGGCGGCAGCACGTGGAGCGCCGGGAGCCCCGGCGAGGTCCCGGCACGAAACCCGGGATTTACGGCAGGAGCCCCGGGCGGTGCGGCCGCGGCCCCGGGGCTGCCTGGCGCCGTCCCGCTCCACGGCCCCTCCACGGCCACCTTCCCTTGTGTCGCCGCCTTCCCCGCTCTCCCCGCCGCCCGGACACCCTCTCATTTCGGACCCATCGTTCCCTTGTGCCCCCGGCACTAGACTTGTAGCTCCGTGAGACACAACGAACACCCGTTTGCGCCCCGAAAGGACTCCGGTGTGTTGCCCGCCGAGCGCGCTTTCCAAGCCCTTCCCGGCTTCCGACGTGCCCTTCTGCCGGACTCTTCCCCAGGCTTGGGGAGAGCAAGGAACCGCAGCTGGGAATATATAGGCAATCGGAAAAAAAGAAACCAAATAAATAGTTTCTTCGTGCCTGCTCCGTTTCACTTGTCCGACTACGGTTTCAGTGCCGTTCTGCCCTATTCTCTCCAAAATACACCTGTTTGGGGCAGAAGGAACGACAGATGCTGAAGTGCCCATATTAGGTATTACTGACAATACGTCTTTTCTAGTATGACATCATTTTATGGAAGGGAATATATTCCTCTTCAATCAACAAAACAAGTGTGTTTCTTACTACCCTCGGCTGACATACATATAGAAACCATTTGGATGGAATTTAGCAGATTGTTCTTATCATCATTGTCATCAGCAGCATCATTAATTTTTCGACATAATAACCGATCTGTGGTTTCAGAATAAAAAGTAACTCCCCGAACAGAAACAGCACGATTTGGTTTCTTTATAGGACTTTTCTTCCCCTACACAACTGAGCCGTGGATAAAATCAGCTTCGATCCGAAAATTGTGGAAATTGGCAAACTGTCTTCGTTTCAGCTGGATCGGGTCAAACTCTGCCAGCACCAGTTGAAAGTTTTCCAGCGCCAGCATTTGCTCTGCATTTTTACAATTCACTTTCCCCCTTCTTCTTTCCCCTAAACGCATCTTTAAAAGCAGATGCACGTTTAAAATATATAATTCGAAGCCAAACAAATGCTAGAAATAAAACGTCCAAAGTGTCCACTCGTTCTCCTGCTCCATGTTCAGCACAGCTGCCCCAGCCGCAGCCCGCGGGGCAGAGAGGGGAACGGGCACTGCTGGAGAAACACATCTGCCTCTCTCCATAGATATATACTCCATACACACTTACAGAAGTATAAATACGAACACTTTAGAATCCCAAATAATCATAAATAAGACGATCCTGGGATATAAATAATAGTTGAAAGGCTTAAATTTCTGTCTCTTGTTAATCGAGATCAGCATTTCACGAAAGGTCGTTGACTGCCACAGCGTCTGTGCTGAAGTTAGAGATGAAAGTGGCTAAAACAACCAGACTCCGAGAAGATTTTAATGGCATATTGGGCGACATACAACGTTTTGCACCAGTTCTGCAATTCCCATTTCATCTGAAGGAGTATTTCGTTGTGTCGCGGAGACAGTTGCACCCATGTGCTGGGACTGGTTAACTAGAGGAGGTGTTCCCAGGGTGTTTGGGAGAGCTCTTAGCCAAGATATCTCCTTCAGTCATTAGGCAATTAATCTGAGACGAACATTTACAGATCGAGAAGACTTCTGAGCCTGGTTCTTGTTCATTTCGGCTGCATTCGTGTTAAAGTCTGAGGCGCCCATTTATCTTTTCGTGATTCGTTTTCAAACCCCAGCCCCGGCATCCGCAGCGCACATCCTGAACCACGGATCTCAGTATTTTGTAAAAAAAGACGCATGGCCAACGAAGAAAAGTGACTGTCCTCTGCACGACTGGGGCTACGCGGGGCGAAGGGTTCCCGCCCGCCGGTGCGGGAAGGGTCGAGCATCTGTTCGCCGCGGGACGCGGCGCTGCCGAGGGGCAGGAGCCACCCGGCTCGGGGGGAAGGCGGGGGAGAGACATCTAACCTGCCGGGAAAAGCCTCTTCCGAATAGCAACTTCTCGGGAACGAGAGAGGGAGAGGGGAGAGAGACAACGGCTCTTCTTGTGAGAGCGACGAGAGGTGTGGGGAGCCTGGAGCCGCTCGGTCCCATACACCGGCTGCTCCCGACCAGTCCTTCCCTTCCCTGTTCTCATGCGAAACCCAATCTCGCCAGGAAGCTACGAGTGTGTCTTTATTTCCCGCTCAGGAAGGCTACGACTACATATACGCGGTTTGTTGTTTTTTTTCTCAAAGATCTCCCTGAAACCGAGGCTTAATTTTCAACGCCGGAGGGACAGCAAGAGCCAAACCCGCGCCGAGGTTGGAGGGACGGCGGAATCCTTCGGGAGAAACTGGGGCAGATGCCCGTAATAATGTAATCATTATCCGTAAGCGGAGTTGGGAGCTGCCAGGGCGACCTAAGGGTGCCATAGCAGAGGCAGGAGCCCACAGCCCCCCGAGCGCTGGGGGAGAGTTAGAAATGCCCCGTGGAACGGGTGAGGAGCGTTTGCAGGGCGAGGGCTTAGCCTAGCTCAGCCAGGGAACACGGATCCATCGCAGCCCAGGCTGGATCAGTGTCTCTCTATTGTCATTCTCCTCTTAAAAAAAAAAAAAAAAAAAAAAAAAAGGAGAGAGAGAGAAAAAAGTAGGCGGATTGCAGTGACTGACTGCCCAATGGCAGCCCCGGGTCTCAGGAGAGTTACAGAGAAAGGGAGAGAGAGAGAGAGAGAGAGGCACTTTCTGCCATCCAAATCCCTTAAACCATCCTCATTCCAACACGAGAACCCACTGTAACAACTTCCAACCACTGAGACATGACAGGCAGGAGCCCAGAGGCAGCAGCAGCAGCGACAGCAGCAGCACCAGCACACACTCTGCACAGGGAGCAGCTTTAGCACCAGGGGAATACCACACACAACAATACAAACAAACAAACAAACAGGCAGACAAAGCCCCCCCAAGCCCAAGGGACTGGATTCCAACTCAGATTCAAGCCACAGCTGACACCAAAAAGGGTGGGAAATTACGACCGGGGGGGGCCAGAAAGGATTAACCAAGGAAGCGAACTCCAAGAGTGTAAACGGGATTCAGCCATGATCCTTTTTTCATCTCGCAGTGTGTTACTCTCAGTGTATTACCCTCAGATTTTCCTCATCCTTACCAGTGGGAGTTACCTGTAAGTGATCCAGATTTTTTTTTTTTCCAAATACTGTTTGCAATGCCCCCGCTAGCAGCTATCTAGGGGCAAAGCGCAGAGCGAGCAGAGGGAGCCGGGAGAAGCCAGCACGGGCGGCAGCTCCGTGCGGTGCGTGGTGGTGAGGATGGTGGTGGTGGTGGCGGTGGCGGCGGAGGAGGAGGAGGAGGTGCTGTGCCGGTGGCGGTGCTGGCGCTGCCGGTCGGACCCCGCCGGGGGAAGGGACGCACCGCCAGGTAACTCCCGGGGCTGCCCCGCCGGCGAGGCCGGGGCCCGGCGTGCCCGCAGCGGGGGCGGCGCACCTGGGAGGGTGGCGGGGCAACGGGGCACGGAGCGGCCGGCGTCTCCCTTGGGGACTCCGACCCCGACTCCTCCTCCTGCCAAACCAGAGATGGGCATCGCTTCGCGCCCGTCGGGGGAAGGCTGTTTGAGCGCGGAGATCCCGAGGAGCCGCAGCCGGCGGCGAGCGCCCAGCCCGGGCAGTCCGCGGAGAGCCCCCGCCGCCGAGGCCCTTGTCCGCCGGCTGCTTTCGCTCCGGAGGGATCTCCAGTCCCGCAGTTAAAGCTGGCTCCAGGACCTTTTCCTTGTGAGGAAGGGGGTGGAGGTAGGGGTGGGGGAAATGAGAGTCGGTGGGTGGGACTGCGAGGAATTTCGGTCTCTTTTTTTAATATCTGTATGTGTATCTAACGTTGCGGTGGATAAGGAGCGGCTGGGCTAGTCCGTGCGGGCTGCGGAGAGAGTGTCCGCCGTTGTGCTCCTGCAGGTCCCCCTGCAGGTCCCCCTGCAGATCCCTGCGCCGCGTTAGGGTGGCGGGCCGGGGTCCCCGCGCCGGCCGGAGCGGAGCCGGGCCCGTCCGGGGCTGCAGCCGGAGCCCGGAGGAGCTGCTGGGGAGCTGTCAAGGGCTTCTGCTCTCCTGCACTCCGGGCGAGACCTGACCGCGCCGCGGGGCCGCCGTGGGGAGAGGAGGGCGCTGGGGGCGGCAGGTACCCGGCCGAGGGAGCCGTTCAAAATTGGGGAGCCTTTCCCCTCCCTTGAACATCGCCTCAGCCCTGGAGTACGGCTCCACCCTCCGTGCCGGGAGGCGGGGATCGGGCCCGGGGGAGCTCCGGGAACCACAGCGGGCGGTTCGGGACCGGCCCGGGCTGCCGGGGCCTCGGCAAAGGATCCACCTCGGCCGGTGGTGGGGACCCCGCCTCGGCAGCCCCGGCCCCGCATTCGCCTCGACTGCCGGGCGGATTTCTCTGCTCTCCCACCCCCGTGCCGACCTCAGTTTTTTTGTACCCTGACGGGTGCAAATTTGAGCTCCTATCCCTGAACTGTGTGTGGATTTGTATATATCTGTATTCATATTCATTTTTTTCTCTGTATGCATACACGGGAGCACATGCACATAAACAAGCACGTGTGCGTGTGTTCCTCTGTGCGTGTATTTCCTATGGGCTACGGAAAAAACATAACCCACCGCTATGGGAGAAACATTGGAATAAACACAGCCATAAAAAGAAACTAAAAGCCTATTTCTACATTCTTAATTCTTAATGAAATGCACATGTCTTGGCTACCGATTTTTGAAGGCGCTTAGATTTATGCAAGCACGTTAGGTTTAATTCAGCCAGAGCTGCCTGTCTCTATTCACAAGAGGGATATGTCTGCAGGGTAGGTGACCGATAGCTTGTAAAAAAACTTGCCGTGCTATTCTTTTGGTTTTGTCTGGGGTTTTTTGTTCGGGTTCTTTTTTAATTGTTTAGACGGGGGAAGGAGTCATAATAAATAAATAAATGCACCCTTTCAATATAAGCGTTTTTCTCAAAACCGTAGGAAATTACTATCCTACAAAGTTTTCCTTCTATAAATAGTTCAAATCTTAAAACAAAAGTTTTCAACCGCACGCCAGATGCTGGGATGCTAGCGGTTTCCCTTGCTGTGTGACATAATTATAAGGTCCGAAAGCAAAAGCTATAGAAGTATAATAATAATACTAAGGCGACTGTTGAAGGGAAATACAAGGACAGCAATGCCTGCTTTAATTTGAGCCAACTGCTTGGGGATCTTTTGAGCGCAGCCCCGCGACAATAAGAAGTTGTGGTGGATAAATAATGCCCTCTCGCCTTTCCCTGGGCCGTTCCCAGTTCATCCCCTCCGTGGCAGGTCACTCGGAGCTGGACCCGCGGAGCCGGAGCCGAGGTGGCTATTGCGGCCCAGCAGAGCAGAAGGGAAAGGGATCAGGAGGTGAAAGCCAACAAAGCAGAGCCCCAAGGCGACGTTCACCTCCCTCCATCCATCACTCCGGAGGGACGGAACCGGCTGCCTCCCCGGGGAGGAAGCAGCGCGCCCGGGGCCGCCGGGGACAGGCTGCCCGGGCCCCCCGGCCCCGCTCCCCCTCCGTGCCACCCCCGGCCGCAGCCCCCGGCCACACTTGCTGCGCCTCTGTTGTGTCCCCCCGTCACCCCCAGACAGCGACGCAGAGGTGGCAGAGCCGGGCGGGCTGCGCTGCTTCGCCTCGCTTTCCTCAAGAAGCGAAAAGGAGGAGCTATTTCAGTGCTTAATGGAGAGTAGCCTAGCGAATTTGTGGTGTTTATCTGGTGGGTAAATATACTTCTCTGGCTTACTAATGGTGGCTTGGGAAGATTAAAGCACAGTAGAGCCTATTTGAGCATTATCCGCTCGTGTCTGTTTCTGCCGCTCTCGTCCTCCGGAGGGGAGGATGCTTCCCGAGCTGCTATTTAGTGAGCTCTCAGGGACTGTCAATGGTTATGTTAATTTTCCCCAAGATCTCTATCATCCTTTGGCTATGGGAATGATTCCTCGGCTTGTGCCTGGCTGTTCTTTGAAGAGTAAAGAACTTACCAGGGGTGAGATGCAGCGAGTAGTGCGAGGTGTTCGTGCTCAGTCTCTCTCAGTTGCGGGCGCGATGGGATTATTTTGCAACAAAACCTGTAAAGCAAAAATCCTATCGTGATGAAATGGGATTATCACAATGGAAAAGGCAATGTTGAAGTGAAATGAAAAAAGGCACTAGGGCCTCAGTGTTTTGTGTGCAATAGCTGGGAAGAAAGTGAAGTTAATAGTAGATGACATCCAAAATTAGTTTAAAGAACCGTCTCCTTTCTAAAATTGGTTTCTATGTTGTAAGTGTGCTATCTGATAAAGTCATCTTCTTCCGTGTGCTTGCTTGCTAACCTTTGGCCTGCTGAGGCACTGTAAACGTTTTTACAACCAGAAGCAATTAGTGTCTGACTTTCTGAAAAAGGAAACTGACTGTAGCTCGAGCTGGTAGTGGGATGATTGATGCCTTTTAATGCAATGGACATATCTGGGTAATCCAATTAAATATTTAAAGTATAAACCTGCCATTTAATAATATCAATGTACTGAGTATAAACGTCTAAACCCCAGGATTATATATAAAACTGACACCATTTCTTGCAGTGCACGTTGGAGTGTGCATGTGTCTGTACACATACATATAATTAGCTGTTTCTAAAGATGATGGTGCTTGTCTATTTTCCATTTGTGTACCCCTTCCACTGTTCATCTTCTTTAGGACTCGATGCATTCACCAGCAACATGAGAGTTGGCTCTTAAGAAGCTTATTTTAGGGATTATCTGCTGGCACATAGACACAGTTAATTCAGTTATTTGCTATAAAGCGATTGGCAATAACTCAAAAGACAGTGTGTGTATGTAGTAATAGCAGCACAAATCTTCAAAGCAGATACATTTTCTAACATTACAATATGGCAAATCATTTCTATTGGTGAGTAGATCTTACTGCCTGGTTAGGAAATGTAGAGGAGAAAAATCCTCCTCATGTTTTACATCTGTTCTGCTGGTTCTGTCACATCCTTTCAATTCCATATCCTTTACAACATGGTTTCTCTGCATGAATGGGAAGCGGGTCAGAGGGAAAGCCTATTTTTCCTAAGCCTACAGGAAAGTGGTCATGCCTAATCCCTAAAGATTAGGATTGCTGGGGAGAGTCCCTGGAGTTTGTCTCTTAATCTGTGCAGTGCAGGAGGGAGCTGCACAGGCAGAGGACAGTCCTCCTGCTCTGAGGGGCACAGTGGGCATGGCCTCACCAGCAATACCAACCAGTGTGACTGATGTCAACTGGCACAGTCAGGGTGGCCCACTCTTCCCATCCTGGTTACACCAGGGCAGGATCAACCTCTGGGATTAAACTGGCTGTTATGGGAACAGGGTTGTCTCTGGCTCAGTCACTGGGCTGTGGTGTAAATCCACCGTTTCCCTGCTTTTGCACTTGGTTCATTTTCTAATCGATACTCTAGGACTCTATTTGTGCAATGTCCCATCCCCGAGGAGAGCTCTGTTGAGATCCTGAGATTGTCCTTTCACATAGTACTGTATCAATAGTCCTCTGTAAGAGGATTTGAACCAGGACTTCCACTCTGCTAGCCCCCAGACCTGTGTTGGTTTATAGACAGAACAGGTGAATCTCCAAAGGGCAGATTTTTGGTTCATCTAAAGCTAATGTTTTTGCCCAGCAGAAACGAGAAAGGTAAAGGGTATTTTCATGCTGGGCTGCCACGAGTCCAATAAGCTTGATATATCTGTGTGATGCAGGCTATTTCCAGGAGCTACAGAAAGATGGGAGTGTGATGGTGATATAATTTCTTGTAGCTCTAGGAGGTAACGTCCATCGTTCCACTGGGAGACCTAGAACAAAATTCTGTCTAAAACCACAGAGCTCTGGTAAATCTGTGAATGGCTACTCTTCTCCACGCCAAGGTCTAAACAAGAGCTCGAGTCTTGAATGTCCTTGAATCCATGAAGGCAACTCTCTCAATCCTTTGTGGCAATCAGGCTTTGGGAAGTACATGTGCAGCACGCCTCCAAATTGCAAAAAAAGCAATGATTTAAGTAATTATAAAGAAAGGTAGCAGCAGCCAGAATTTGTAGGATGACAGGATGGAACTATTACATATTGTGCATTGCTAATGTAATATAACAAGTGGATATAAAGCAACATGAAATATTTAGATGAGTAGGTAAGATTAAATGCAGATGTGTTTGCATATTGAATACCCAACAAGGCTAATCCCTCAGAAGACAATACTTCAAGGGAGGTGTGAAGGAGCCAAACAAAGCGACCTGGAATTACACAGTTAGGCTGACAAACGCCTTTTATCCAGGCAAGGAGCACACTGTGTACCTGGCAACGTGGCCTGCTGGAGGCAGAAGGTGCCACATGTTTTCTCAGTGCATGGACTGTGTAATTTGGGCTGAAATGCTGTCAGAGAGCCTCCTAACCCCAAAATACAGTTTAACCCTCTAGTCCTCCCAAGTTGCCACAAGCAACAGAAACCTGGGACCAGCTATAGATCAAAGAAGCTCTGCAGACATGCTGACACCACGTCTTTCAGAACGGGTTAATGTTGCAAGCCGAATTTCTTCAGCCCATGAGCTTTGTACGTTGTTTTACCCTCAGTGGACTCTCACTGGTGCCTTTCATGTCTGCTGGCAAAGCACCTCTACCTGCTAACTACCTGACAGATGGGTTTTTGCAACTCCAGGTTCACCTGTCTGCTTGGTTCTTCTCATTATTTTTGCTCTTTCCTCCTTGATGCTGCACAGCTATCCTGTAGATCATCATCCCAGCCTGCCCCAGTTTTGTAACTCAGTGTTACACTAGTGCTCTACATGGAAGGGTTGCATGAAACCAGCCAGGCCTCTCTCTTTGAGAGACCAAAAAGCAAAATATCCACGACTTCCATGCTCTGGGATTGTGCCCTGCACATGTGAATACCCTGTCAATGGGCTGAACAAACTTGACAGTGAAAACTCTATGTTTACAAGCCCAGAGTTATGTAGGAGACTGAGAATTTCCAGGAATGTAGGCACAGGAGTGCTCTGGAAGGAAAGCCAAGGCAGGCAGGTTCCTGGTGATTATCTTTTAAGGGTTATTAGCACCCTCTCCTTCTCCCTGACTCTCCCTGCAATCCTCTCCCAAAGGCAAAGTATATATGGTCTCTCCACTGTAGAGAGCTGCACAGGACTTGATGTCTGCTTCCTGCCAAGACAGCTCCTCTGTATTTGCTTTTGCTATGACATATGCCTAAGGAACATTGCAAATATTTCAACTAGAGAAAATGGGAAGACATTCTAGACAGAAGGACTTACATATTTTCTCAGTAGGTTTTTCTGTCCTTGTGCAATACATTTCTATCACTTTTCCCTTCTCTTACTGCCTGAATGATGTTAGGACAAACCTTTAGATAACATGCTAAGTTTGTCTTTTCCATGTTCTCTTTTCTTTCTAGAAGTCACTTTTCTGGATAGTGCAATGGAGCTGAAAGTCAGTTCCCTTGTTCAGTTCCAAGGGAGCATGGGCAGTTTTCTCAAGTTACGATAGTTAAGCCCAAATAGTTGATCTCATCGTATCTTTCATCACATCTTGCGCCCACCTATTAATTATTTTACAGCAAATCAAACCTTTAGGAAATCCCAAGGCAGGCTAAATCACAGCGTTATTGTATCTTTCTTTCTAGAAATTATTTTGATGGTGCATACAGTTTGTACCCACACCGCAGTTAGAGTTTTGAACTTTTATTTTCTTTTCAGCCTATGCTCGTGGATCAGATTTCCCTTAACAAAGGATAAAATTCACATTTATGCAAAAATCCCACGTAATCATCATGGTGACATAGTCTTTGTTCCAGCTCTTTGTCCAAGTTCAGATTTCACCCCAAGTTCCTACCTAATAAGGAAGAAAAGGACATTCAGTGATACAACCAGTGTGCACGTGAGGGCAAAAGTGAGGCTCTGGTGTTTGACATGAGGCAGAAGAATTATCCTCTGTAGTGTAGTGGCACCAAGTCCACTGATCCCTGCATATCCCAAATGTTTTACCTGAAGTAAAGCCACCCTGTTGCTAATCAGTGGCACCACTTTCAAATGTGATGGAACTGTGGGACTTCACTGGCAGAGTTGTGGTGCAGAGGTAATGCTGTTGAGTTGCATTTTACACCAGCATGTACCTGGATGCACAACAAAGGCATTCAAATCATTTCCTTCTGGATGGCCATTACTATAGATGTGTGCATCATTTTGGGAAGCTCCTGCACCTTGCCTTTTTGAGCACTGAGGCTTCTCTCCCCTGTGGTCATAACCACAGCTCAGCAACATAATAAAGCAGGAGCGACTCTGCCACAGCCAACCGAGTGACTGGTGCAAGTAAGAGGAGAACCAAACAAAGTCAGCAAAAGCCTTGTTCTTCCAGGATCCATTTGAATACAGCCTTGGACAGGCTGCCATTTCATGCAATTTATAGGGAATGTGGCCATAGCTCACAAGAACAGGCAGGAAAGCATCTGAAAAAGCCCAAGCACATCTCTAATTGATCTGGCCCCTGGCCAGGGTCTGCCCCTCTAAAGATTGCACTTTTCCCTGGTGGATTTCACTCTGTGGTGAAGATGGGAAAGGTTCAAGGCTGGACCAATGCTTGAGATGCTGAGCAGCAGCATTGTGAGTGCTGCTTGCCTCAGTTTCCCACAGCTTTAACAGGGCAATAACAGCACTGGCAAGGCTTGAAGGTAGGGGAGGGGCAGGACAGCAGAAGCTGCCACAGCACTTTGGAGAGAGAAAATGCAGCGTAAGCGCCACGTCATTACTTTCGGTGACTCTTTTCCTGACCACGAGCAGCAGAGGTGGTGTGAGTGCATCTCACGTGGAGCAAGGCAGCACCATCCCCTGCTTCAGCACCATGTCCAGCGTGGCCAAGGGGGGAGCCTGGGGCGGGGGGAAAGCGTTGCCTACCAAAGCCAGGAGCGTCACTTCTGGCAGTGCCTTCTCCTTCCATGGGAGCCAGAGAGCCCCCAAGGGAGCAAGGCTTGGCCACCAGAGCTGCTGGCCTGGGGTGTGAGGGGCCACTGGCAGGCAGGACATGGTTAAGGGAGTGCTGAGGGGAATGGCCACATCTCTCATGACTCCTTTGGCTGCTCGCCAGGGAGCCATGTGACTCCTTGGTTAAAAGAGTCCTCTCAACCATGAGACACTTTTTTTTCTCCCTCTGGTTGTACCTTTTCTTTTCTAAAGTTAAAAGAAAACAAAACGTACCCACAAAACTTCCCACATTAAAGCTATATTGTAGTCCAATGACTCAGGGTGAGAAATTCAAGGGGAATGAAGAGGAATGGGAACATTCCTGAATCAGACCTGTTGTGCTGAGCCTTAAAGGAGAGGAGGATTTTGCTGGATGGAGAACAGCAGTGCTGTACAGCACACTGAGCAAGGAGTAAAGGATGGGGCTTAAATCTCTTCCCTGCTGCTCTGGACTACTGCTAAATCTGTCAGGGCAGCTTCAAACCCAGTGGACTTTGACGCTGTCAAGGGGACTGAGGGTGGGAGTGCAAATAAATATGGCCTCATCTGATTCACAGTAAATTCCTTGTTCTCCACTCCCATGGCCTAAAGGGTACATCAATCAGCTTTACTGTTTTGGGGTTTTTGTTGTTGGTTGGTTGGGTTTTTGGGCTTTTTTATTGGCGCCTCTCATCACAGTATCTGAGCACTGCCCATAATAATTAGATTGGCACATCCCTAGTAGGCTTCCTGGAGCCTTTTGTTCCTCTGCCTTCTGTTTCTCTGGGGAGCTCTGCCCAGGGTAGGTGCTTCTGAGGGGAGGGATGGGGTCAGATTATTGTTGTTAATGTCACTCTGGTTATGTTGTAAAAGATGTATCAAAGAGGAAGTTCTTGCACTATGACCTAAGGGTCATCAGACTCTGGATTAGGCTAATCTCTAAAAGTTTGTTCCCCAGACAGATGCTTTCGACCGAGAGTAACTTACCTCTAGGCACAGAGCTTTGTCTTGTGTTTCACAACCTTCATTGTTCCACAGAAGCTCAACAGTTTATTTCTTCTCTGGCTGGGCCATGATCCACTAACTCCCGAGGAGCAGGTTAGGCTTCACACCTTGAGCTGGGGATGAAAGAGAGCAGGGGAGATGAGAAGGACTTGCATGCAGAGGTAACATGCACAGCATAACCTCACCTGGACATGTGCTGAGCTGTCAGTCTGCTGTTTTCATGGTCAAAGCACTTTGGAAGTCATAAAGCCTCTGTCTCACTTTGGCTTTGGAGAGAAAGGGCCAAACATTTTGAAAATTGCCAGCCAAGCAATTTTCCAGGCTCATCCATCTGCTTGGGACTTCTGTAGGCTGCATTGAGTGTTTGGAAAAGCTGTGGCCAGAAAGCAGCAAGTACAGGGATGTCCATCAACCAGTGACACAGAATGCAAGCTGTGCTGAGCATGTGGGGGTGCTGGACAGGATTCAGGAGCAGCTCGCTCCTTCCTCTGTAACCCCCAAATGCAGACATGCTTCTGAGCAGAACCAAGGCATCCTCTTGGAGTAAATAGTCACTTTTAAGGAATGCACTTGAAGCATGTGTGCCTGGCCCTGTGTGCTCCTCTCCTCTCCCCACCCCAGCTGCAGCATGCCAAAGCCAGTTCCTCAGCAACAAGACTTGGCAGGTGGCACCTGGTGAGATAATCGTGCCCCTGGGACATTAGGAGGCATGAGGTGCAGCCAGGTGCTCCCGATTGTCCATGGGTGTGATTTCTGTGCTAACCACACCCTCAAGTGTTCTCTTACTGCAACTAGGAAATTTGTTCAGTTTGGGTCAAGCACTTCTATTAGGGTGCTCTTCACATGTAATATGTGTTGGCATGGCAGCAGCATGTGGATGTCCAGGGTCAGGCAATGCACTCAGCTTAGTGGTGCTCCTCCCCCTAGAAGGGAAGAGATCCTACTTCTTGCCATTTGGATATCTGCTTGTCTCCAATTGTGGGCCTTCCCTTCATGAAAACCCACTAATCTGAGCATTGACTCAGGTGTAAATAATGAAATGGCTCCCTTGGACAAGATACTCCATTTTGTGGGTCACAGATGAGGAACCTTTAAAGAGTTTGCCATTTTTGCATCCTGGGATTTCCATTTTGTAAGAGGTATGAAATGAGGCAGCACTGAAGTGGCTTGAAGTGCTGCCAAGGTCTTGCTGTGACTTTGGGGAACCCTTTCCTGCCTGTGTGCAGGGAAGTTCTTCCAGCATTGCCTGCCTGACCTGCAAGCAGGGAAAGATCTCCTTGTGCCTTCCCACAGGGAAGCACGTCCAAAGATTGTGCTATTTGCCCTTCTCTCAGCCAGCCTAGCTGCTGCCTAAACTTTAAGGTTAAACTTTGGCTCCACCCAAACATCTCCTGAATACCTACTCACAGTAATTTGTTAGGGGAGTGCTGTTTATTGCAAAGAAGGAATGATGTAGTTTACCTCTCCAAAAATGAAAACTGCTTTCAGCGCTAACAAAAATCCTGCTTTTCTTCATAGTGCCCAGAGAGGATTTTTTGAGGTGTATCAGATCTTTGCTTACATGATAGATGCCATTGTATACCTAACTAGAAATCAGCTTTAGCTTTCTGACAATTGCTGGCACAGATTATGTTCACTCTAAGACATCTTGTGAGATAATTAAAGCGATGAGTGACAACATAGCACAGCAAAAAGAATGTTTCTCAAAGCAGAGCCTTTTTACAGGTTGCTTGTGCACATTTTATTAAGTACAGCCCGGGTATAACTACCCTGAAGTTGATGAATTCCTCAGAAATTATTCTGGCACCTTATTTTTTGAGAAAGCAGCCTGAAATTCTCTTAAGTTTCTGTCTCCTTAAATTAAATGCATGTCCATGAACATAGTGCTTATGAAGGGCGCCTGAATCACAGCCCTGGAAAATGAATTCCTATCCTTGCCCACAAAACCAGCGCAGCACAAGCAGAGGGTGTGTGAGCTTCCCCACTCCACCCCATCCTTGTGTCTCATCCATGACCTAGAGGGGCAACCTCTAGCTAGGCATGAGCGGGCGGCTCAGTCTCGGCACTTATTTAATCCTTGGCCAACCTGCCAGGGCTGCCAGAGAGGGTGCCAATTGTGGTGGTGGTTTCTGTGATGTGGATAGTCATCCTCTGGGAACTGGATGAAGACTATCAGCTCATTTCAAATACTCTGGGCCACTGAGCATCTGCCAAATGGTAACCATTTTTTTGGGCACTACTGACTTGGGTCATGTTTGGATCAGCGATGAAAGGCTCTGTATCCCAACACCAATCCCCTGAGCCATACAGTTGCCTGGAATAACTTTTTTAAAGTAGGGAAACATTATTTTTTGTCCCAGATTCTACTTTGATGGGCTGATTTTTAATGTGCATATTGGCACTTTAAGGTGCATAGTTTTCAATGCTTGATTGTAGAGGGCTCAGATGCTGGGAAGGGTTTTGGAAGATGGCAGGTGGCAGATCTATGTGCTGTGATCCAACATGAGCTTTCAGAGATAGTGGTTACACACTCTGGCACCCCAGTTGGCATTATATTAGACCGAAAATTGATCTTACACTTTCAAATTTATCCCACAATCCCTCCAGAGGAAAACTGCCATTCACATTGAAGACCACATTATCTTTTGCTCTGGTTCTCTCAGTGATACCTGGTTATCTGTGTCAGATCTGTGGTATCAGCCAACTTTGCTGGAAGCTTTACTGGCAGCTGCTTCTCTTGCCAGTGGTCCCAAACTGTTGTTCATGCACACTGGCACCCTGAGGTGTTGGGAGGCAACTTATTTCTCAGATGCTGCAGAGCTGCAGGAGGCAGAGACTAAATCCTTTCCCTCAAATCACACAGCCCAGCAGGGCAGGGAATGCAGGATGCCAAGGGTGAGCAGCACACTGTCAGGTTGCTGAGGGAACCTCTTTCTGGCCTTTCTCAGTAATATGCAGCCATGCAATATTGCCAGCAGCTCTCTCTGAGCTGAAGCAATTCCTCAGGGATTTGCTGGGGTTTTCTTTGCTGGGAGTAATTGACATTTAGCACAAAGGCACTATTTGGATTGCATTAGTTCCTCAGAACAGTGAGTCACCTGCCTCCTCCTTCCCTATTACACATGGAAGTGACACATGCTGAGATGCCAAAGGAGTGACTGCCAAAATGTTAAAAAATTCTGAGCAAATCCATTACAGAATAAGGTCGTTCAGAAACAACAGATAGAGGAAAAAATTATGGTATTGATTGATGGTATTGTAAGCCTGGGCTAGAATCTGCTTTCTCTCACACAGACATATCAGAGACATCTTACCAGTAGCTATCTCACAGTGGTTTATTGGTCTTGGCTTATGAAACATATATTTTGGATTTCCTTTTATTTTGTTTAAAATAAGAAAAAAATATTGAATGTATCCTTCTGCTGTGTAAAGTTTCTCTTAAAAGAAATAGAAGATAGAAAAGTAGGGATGAGGTTGTTCTTAAAAGGTTATATGTTGTCATATAGATATGCATAGAATGGTAATTTATTTTTTTAAAAAATAAGTGCATCTCTACATAGCTCTTTTTTAAGTTTCTCTGCTTATTTGGAGCCCTTTATTCAAGAGAACACACGGAGAGCTGGAAGCACACAGGCTTTGGAGAGGTTGTAGTTACATACATATATTAAAGCAGATCATGTCCCACATGTAGAAAACACAGGACATATAATGTGCCCAGCACCCTTGTATGTTCCCTGGGCACAAAGAGATCCCAACACGTTTAACTTTCCTATCCCAGCTCTAAATTTGGGTGACAGCTCTTAATTCTACTTTTTCACTTCCAACCCGATGAAAAGTGAGCTGAAAATGTACAGTGTCAGAGACATCTCAGTTTGGGACACATGAGTTTATGGAAGCAAGTCAGATTTTTCCTTTCAGCCTGTTGGCTGTGTGTGAAGATCAAGCTTAACATCCCAGAAGTTTTGTAGATGACAGAGGATGAGAAGTGATGAGTTGCAAGGGAGGGACAGCCAGGGAAGGTCCTGTGTGTTCTCCAGGGAGAAAGGAATGGAGAGAGGGCTGGGGTGGAAGGTGAATGAACCAGTAAGGGAACAAGGGAAGGAGGCTGACAACTGCAAGGAAAGAAGTGAGAAGTCAGGGAAGCATGGAAAAAATGGAGCTGGAGAATGAAGCAGGCTTTAGGACGGTTGCTAGAGAGGGAGGCAGTTCTTGAGGGGCTCAGCATTTAACTGACTCCTAGTTAAACCCGTTCTGTTGTTGCAAGCCATGGCCCCATCACTTGGTCAGAAGTTGAATCACCCGAGAGGAGCAGTTTTTGCCACTCAGGCAGAGGTGTCGTTGCCCCGGTGTTAAAACCCAGAGTTCCTTTCAAAGGCAACTCGAATACATACTTGTGTGTCGGATTTTTCCTTTGAAGAAGTCAATGTGCGGAAACCACAATTGCTCCACGATAAGAGGTAAACAAAGAGAAGAACAAAAGGAGCTGTGCAAGGCAGCAAGGTGTTGCAAGCCATTTGAATGTTTATCTGCAGCAACATGCAGAGGTGGATTCATGCAACCAAATTTAGGCAATAAGAAGAGGTTCCCAAGTCGGGAGTCTGGTCTCCCTGGGTGCCTCCTGTGGTTAATGGACAAACAGGCAGGTCCATGGGGTAATTGAATCCACCTCCGTTGTGAATCACCCTGGGAGGTGGCTGACTCTTTCCTTGATGGGAGAGGGAACCTGGGGCACCTGGCTGCCTCACTCAGGCACAGCTGATAGTACAGAACAGGGGGCAGCGAAGAAGTCGATCAGAACTCAGGCTATTGTAAGAGTCTGTGAAAAATCTTTGTTTGATTCCCATTAAAATGAATTAGACCTAGCCTTGCTGCCCGAATGCTGAAATCCAAGAGTTAGAAGGAAGAAAATGTGATTCCAAAGAGACAGAGGACCAAACTGCTGTGTGCCTGTGATCCCATCACACACGAGGAAGCCAAGCAGCGTCAGGGAAAATGCAGCATTGTCAGTCTTTGTGCTGCATGAATTTTGGGGTTGCTGAACTGGAGCTGGAAAAGCTCCTCATAAATTGAAATAGACCCGAAGTGCTGCAGCACAGAGATCCTTCTTCAGGCTGCTGGACCAAGGTAGACAGCAACAGTTCTTTGACAGTGGGATAGTGGATCATATTGAGCTGGAAGAGACCCACAGGGACCATCGAGTCCAGCTCCTGTTCCTGCCCAGGCCCATCCCCAGGAGT
>VXBA01002293.1:30211-77116 GCA_013399895.1 Serilophus lunatus
CCGCCTGGCGGGCGGTGGCCCCAGGGTTCAGAATTGCGTACTGAAGGAGTGTGAAGCGCTCGGAAAGCGCGGGCTGTGCCCGGGCAGGAGCGGCCGCCCGGGGCGGAGGGGAGGCCCGGGGCAAGCAGCGCTGCTGCTGGGGCGCTGCAGCCGCACAGGCGCGAGGTCCAGGTTTCATGGTCACTCCTGCTGCTGCCATTTTCTGCCGTGCAACTGCTTGACCTCATGACCTGAAAATGTTAGTGCACAGTTGCTTTATACCAATTAATGTGACTGCTGACAGAGGTTTGGATGGAAAGACTGGCAGAATGAACTAGGGCATGAAGCCCTGCTGTCATTTTTGTTTGTTTGTTTTCCTTTTCTCACTTTAGGGAACGGTTCTTTTCATATCTGATTTTCTGAGGCTTCATCTATGAGATCATAATAGATTGGCTCACTCCCTTTTAAATTACCAAGTTAATTGAAGCCTGTTAAATCCTAGAGTTTAACAGTTTGGCATTTTAGAGGCATTGCTCAAATTCATCGCTTGCATTGCTCTAATGGCTTTGGTATTTGGCTTATTGCACCCCTTTCATTTTGGAAGACTAATCCTGCTAGTCTTACTTGAAGAGATACATCAACTTGGCCTGTTACACTGGACTCCTTTGTGTCAATGACCCAGTAAACAAAGAGACGTATGTGGATGCTTTTGCAGGGAGCAAGAAAAAGAACTACTTTGTGTCTTTCCAAAGAAAATGAAAGCTTTGCCACATAGCTGATGGAGAACTGCTAAATGATAATTCCGCATGTAAGTTTGCTGAAGGTTGCACCCTGCTTATAAGCTCTTGATTAAATCCATCCTGGCTCCTAAACTCTAGGTCTTACTAAAACAAGGTGTATTTTTAGATAAAGAAGTGAGAACACACTGTAATTTCTGTGGCTGATTGCACCCTGCCAGAGCAGGGAAGCAAGGGAAGTGGCTGGGTGTGTGTGAGCACAGGTACGTGTGTACCTGGGTGTGCTGCTATCTGAAACAAAGGTGGAGTGCACTATGATTGGGAAGAAGAAAACCAGCCTCAGAGATTTCTGGTTTTGCTTTGGGGTTTCTTTTAAGAAAAAAAACCTTGTAAAAGGTGCAGCCTGGAAGGCAGTTTGGCTGCTAGGCCTGGGAAAGTGAAGAAGAGTGGTAGCAGAAGCAGGACATTGTGGAATGTGTCTGGACAGAAGAGTGGCTGAGCAAAGCTCATGAACAGAGATTTCCCAGCCCCAGGGAGTGGCACCAAATTGGTGACAAGCAGTGAAATGGGTTACTGAAGAAAGAGAAAGCAACTGTATCTTGGGGTGCTGCTCTCAGAGTCATGGGGCAGCACTGAATTTCATACTGCAGGTGTTTTGGTTTTCTTTCTGGCTGTCATTTGCTTCTCTGTGACAACAGTGTTTGAATCAACGACTGGGAGCAGAGAACAGATTCCTACACAAGCCACCCAACAGTTCACCATGCCTCGTTGTCAGGGATGTGTAATTGTATCCCCTTTAGCTTGCAATAACAGCAGTTTGAAAATGCTAGCTTACTTCTGTGGGAGTTCCCAGAGTTTAGTGAAGCTTGGAGGATATAGGGGGAATCTTGCTGCTTTGTGCAGAATTTTAAATCCCTGAAGATGTAAGGGCATTGCAAAGAATCAGTGACCAATGAGCCGACTTGTAGGCAAATAGAATGCAGCTTCTAATTTTCACATTGATCCAGATCATGATGAAACCAGTAGTTTTGAGTGATGTGAGCTCAGCCAGCCTTGGGATAACTTCCAGCAGCCAAGAACAGCTGCTGTTATCTGCCATTCCCTCTTTGATGGGCTCTACACAGAATTCAAGGACACAATGGTTGTAGAACAGGAACTACCTCTTCACTCTCGGAGAAGACTTCTCCAGTTCAGCACTGAATGCTGCAGTCACTGCAAGTGGATAGGGAAGTAAGGCAGGAAGGACACCACTTTCTAGAAAAGAAACGTGCCAGATCTTTTTTTCTCCTCTCATTCTCACAATAAAAAAAAGTTCACAAACTGTAAGAACTGGATGAGAATCTTTTTATAACTGGGAAAAACACTGAATTATCTTTTTTTTTTTTAATCTTGGCTATGTGGAGTTTTATTTTTCTCTGCAAGCCCTGTGTTTGTCACAGTGGGTCATCTGAGGTCACACAGCTCAGTCTCTCTGCCGTAGTGCCCTGGGCTCACCCCTGGCACGCTGCAGCTGTTGGCACCCCTGAGGACAGCAGTGCTGAGCTGGGCAGCTCCCTCAGGACACACCACCCTCTGGGCACACCTTGCCCCAGCTGTGCTGTGTCCCAGCTGGGAGCACAGCAGGGGCACGGCTGACACTGACCATGGAGGCACAAAGTTTGCTCCAGGAGCTCTCTTGCTCCCAACATTTCTGGTTTTGTCTGGTCTGTCCTATTTTATTCCTGAAATTCATCAGCATTTCAGCCAAGTCTTGCCTTCAGTCAGTAGAAGTGACTTTAGTTGGCTGCCATGTGTTAGGACCTTATACCAAAAGCTATTTGATCTTTCTTGGGTTTACAATTTCCTTCTGAGTGACTGATTTTTTGGCACTGGAAACATTTCTATTCCTAATGAACTTTTCCGTGTTAGAGTTTTGTGCAGTGATATTGTTTGGACATGGAGGATACACTGTGCTCAACATTTGGCAGAACTGAGAACGATCCCTTCACCAAGAAGCTGGCTGTCAGTGTTTGTCTTTCACTGAAATAGCACAATGGTGGTTTTGAGCTAAATAACCAGACTGGCTGGGGAACTTTTGTGAACTCCTGGAACACATTTGTGATTCAAAAATGGTCTATGGTATAAAAATCATTATAACGTCAACTTTCTTGTTTGAAGTCTCCAGTTCTGCGAATCACGTTCCCTTTTGTTAGTGAAGCAAGGATGATCATCATCTCTTCCATGCAATGTGGATTCATTCATTACCATTTCTACAAAGTCCTGAGATGCTGAAAGTACTCAGTTGAAGTTCAACAGTAGTAAGCCTGTTTCATAAGTCTGTTTTGCCACCCAAATTTCCTCTGTGGTACCTTATGGCCAAAATCCATCCTGGCATGACTTGCCTTCTCCTGCCAGAGAGCATTTCTGTTCTTGAAGGAGTCCTAAAAAAGTTGGAGGCCTCTGACACGGGCACTCAATTTTACATCCATGGGATCGTCCCACTGGGGCATAGAGTGGAATCTCACTTCTAAACTCCCAGGTAGAATCATTTAATTCTGACCTGGAAAATATCAGCCATTTGGCAAGAAATTATCAAATTTACTTCAGTAATCAGTAAAAAGCTAGGATGGTTGTTACATAGACCAAAAGCATCAGACCTGCTCAGCGGAGCAGAATGCAATATATAGTTAATGCTTTCAGAAATTCTATGCAGGGCAAGTTTAATTATCTGATTTTCCACCAGTTTTTTGATTCCAAAGCATGCCAGAGGATTTTTAACCCCATGAGAGCTCAAGCCCTCTGTTTCATCTCTGGGCAGCCCCACCGGGCTGCAGGACGTGCGTCACCCTCTGTCAGCATCGGTTTTCACTGTCAGTGAGGCATTTGGGATCTCCAGAGGAACTGCATTTCGGCTGAGCATGGGATGCATTGTTTTGCTCTACAACAAAGATGCTGATTCTTGTTAGCTTTTGGGAGTTGGTTTGTGATGGTTGGATTGTATGAGCAGGATCATGCACCATATGGGTTAGTTATCAGATCCTTCAAGAAGCTGTAGTTTTCCCAACACCAAACACAAACCCCCAAAGGGGCGATTTTCTTACTCTCGTGTTTCTGTAAGACAGAAGGAATGCTGTGGATTTTTTTTTCCTTTCTGGTGACAGGAAGTTTTGAAGCATAACAAACAAGATGCTTAGGAGATGTCTAAAGCATTCTTTAAGACATGGCATTAAGATATTATTTTATAATACCTTATTTTTTTTCTTGAGCATATTCAAAACATTTGTTTTATTAAAGTTACTGAACAAAGACATGTGTTGTTCACTCAGTGCAAGTAGTTTTTCCTTTAAAATAAGGCTCTGCAGCACTCTGTGCTTTTTAGAAGACATGAGAAGACAGAATAAAGGCACCCAGCTTGGAGAACCCCAGCCAGCACAGGGAGAGCCTTGGGAGGACAGATTCTGAACAGCATGAGCTGGGATTTTTCCTTGGATGTCTGTGGGGTGGGCTTCCCCACACAGAAAGGCAGTTTGTGTCTCATGGTCAAATGTTCAAAATAAGTGAGAATTCTGTTGACCCTCCAAATGGGTGGCCAACTCATCACAAAGAATTGTCTGTCAAGTGAGTAGATTTGTGACAGGGGTGAGTGGTCCTGCTTACGGACTGAACCCGTGACCCCCTAATCCTATCCCATGGGTAGTGCCTGCCAGACTGTTCAGTGGCCATTAGACCTGGGTGAACAATTTGGACACAAAAATGGAGCCATTCTGGGGATTAAGGGTCCAAAGAAACCCAACCCCAGCTCTCAAAGCTACTGTGGGCTTTCAGCTTCCACTCGCTTTTATCGTACAGTAATGTCTTTCCCATGTTACATGTTGGTTTTGCCATGGCAATAAACTTTCATCCTGGATCTTATAGGCTGTGCTAGGAGAACTTGAGGATATGGCACAAATCCTGTGTGTGTGAGCTAGAGAAACTGGAGTTTAAGGCTTCAATTTGATGGAATGATGCAATGGTAATCCAATAAAATCTGGGATTTTAATTTTTATGGGGGATGAAATGCTCTGGAGTTGAATAAGAAGATGTAAACACTGGCTTAATTCTGGAGCTGTTTATGTAAAGTGGTGTCAGACAGAAAGTTTTATGCCATACTCTGTAGAAGACCCATGAATTATAGAAAATTCAGAGGCATCAAATGATTTGAAATGTTAACTAGATGTATAGATTGCATATAACTCATTTTGTTGGAGCTGTTTTGGTACCACCTCTGCAGGTTCAGCTGTGAATCCCAAACATTCCTTAACTCTTTAAATCTCTTCATTGTTTGGGTTGCATGGCCATGAAGGGATTTTTTTCAAGTTGTTAGATTCAGAAAGACAACTTCAGGAAAAAGACATTCAAGATGCTCACAGCCAGCAGCATCTTCATTTTGTAGGCAAGAGGCAGCTAAATTGGGGTCAATATGGCACACAATGAAAAGGCAGGTAAATGCCTGCATGTGTATGAGTGACAGTGTGTGTGCGATCCTTTGAGAGAGGATTTTAGAAGTAGAAATATTTCAGCCAACTGCTTTCACAAGCTCATAGTGATTTGCAAAACACCAGGGACACACCCAGCACGGGCCACTGGGATAATAACACAGATGCACAATTTTTATGGCTGCCTACCAAATTTAGAAACTCCCTGTGGAAAAACAACTCAGAATGGCTTTTGCTAATCCTTCTGAACACCTGGAATAAGCTCAAGGAGCCAGGGAACTAGAAAAGTTACTGTGTGGTTTACCAGGGCTCTTGCATCACTCAAAATTAAAATTTTGAAATAAGCAGCTGAAAGAAACCTTAGAAATTCATGGATAGCCCTGTTGGGTGTCACATTGTTTTGTGCCAGTGTTGACAGTTCAGATTATAAAACAGAGAGTTTCTGTTTGCAGAAAGGCCATATGCTGCACACAATAATGATTTGAATGCTTGGAAACATGGACATGAAATGTTTCTTTTATATTCCCCACTTTCTTTCACCACTTGAGGCTTTCTCAGACTGCAGCTATTTTATAGGAATGTCCAACTTTAGGCACAGATCTGAAGGTCTGACGAGGCTGTGACATGATTTCATCAGATCTCACAAACCAAGCAGGGTGTATGGTCTTGCTAAATCTTGGACTTTGCCTGAAGGACTTCCTCTTTCTCTTTTCCTTTTAACCTGTTCTCAAGAGAGAACAGACTGCTAAACTTCGGACAGAGCACTTCAGTTAAGCTGAAAGCTTGGAACTGATGAAGTGTGGAAAATTCCCACATCCATGTACATGCCATGTGGGATAGAGAAAGTTTGTTCCTTCTTAGTTACTATATGAAAACCAACAAAACCTGTGGATTTTACGTGTTCAAGTGGGAAATTTTTCTTTCTCTCCAATACGAAATTGTTTCTGTGTGGGCACAGAAAATCCAGGGTTTACCTCTTCCAGCCCTTTTGGTATTTCAAAGGTGCATTCCCCCCAGGGGAACGGCACAACTCCACCCCAGTTATTCTGCAAGGTAACCTGGCTTTCCACCGTGGTGGGCTGCTGCTCAGTGAACAGCCTGTGCCTCCTGTCAGGAAGCAGAGGGGGGACAGCACCTGAGCTCAAACACCAAGTGGCAGTGCTTACCAGGCGTCCTGTGCTCCGGGCTGGACTCTGCAGGTGCCCCTGGGGGGAACAGCTGTGCTTGCCTTGCACAACTGCACTGCCAGCTCCTCCTGTGTTTAGAGACATAGGGAAAAACACAAGTGTTTCAGGTTGATTTCTAAATCTGATCAAGTTCTGATATAAAAGGAATATAATAATTTTATAACGCCATTTTTCATTAAGCCTCCTCAGATAAGTTCACTTATGCCATGTATGCCAGCACCCTCCTCACTGGCAGGACCAAAGCAGGAATATTGCGTGCAGCCTTCTGTGAATTGCCCTGGGCATGCCAGGAGAACTGCTGCCTTCCTGCAGCTTCCAACACAGGCCTGTCAGTTTTCTCTGGTTTAGCAAACCAAACACTTCTCGAAACCTAAATTGTTTTGGAATCATAATTTCCCACACTTCAGATATTTTAACATCCTATTTTAACATCCTACTTTGTTTTTATTCATTTTTATATCTACAAGATGTGTTTTCCACCATATAAAAAGATGTCCCTAGAGTAAAGTGATTGCAGACAAAAAGAAAAACCTTGTTTTACAGTAGTTTGCCATGAAAATTCTGAATGCCTGCTGGAAGGCAGTGAATGTCCAATGTAAATGCAAATTTGCTAGTGTGGTCTTTAGAATAGGACACATGAGACACGTGGAGCATTTCTGTTCTACATGAGCCTTCCTTTGGTGAAGAAAAACTGAACAGAGGTAAACTACAGTATTAACTACAGATAGTCCTCAGGGTATCCTGCCGCTACATATCACTGGCTGATTAATAAAAATTATTGCAGTGGGCCAACTTAAAACCAGGCTGAGTTGTTATTTTTCGGGGATAATTCTCAGGAGCCATCATGCCAGCAATGCTCCTGAGTCACAGACGCTTTTTCTTTCTCTTGCTCCGGAGTGAGCAGTGTGAGTTGTGGTGCTGGTGCAGAACGTGGCTGTGGGTCAGGGGCACACCCTGCAGCCAAATCAATTCTCTGCCATCCAATCCCTCCCTGCTAAGGGGGGAGATGGATCCAAGGCTCTGCTGATGTTCCCCCCATCTCCAGGACATACAGGGATGGGGATTTTGCTCCCTCCTCTCTCAAGCAGGCATTTAAAAAAGCCAGTGGTGGGAAACAAAATGGAAAGACTAAACACATGCAGATGGCATTCAGAGCCCAGACGCTGCTGCCAATTCCTGCAACTGATACACAGTCAAAATATTGACTTAGGAATTCTTAATTAAGTGACCCATTCGCCAGCGGTGTAGGGTTACAGATGTGTCGCAGTGTCACCACAAAATGCCTCGGTGGTTCCTTCTCACAAAGAGCCCTTTGTGGGGATTTTCTTCGAGCCAGCGGGGCAGGTTTTCGGGGCAGTGCGCCGAGGTTCAGGCTGCTCAGCTCCTGCGCTTTCCGGGGACTGCGGCTGAATCCCTTCCTTCCCTGCCGCAAACCCCCCCGGCAGCAGCCCGAGGTGACCGGGGAGCAGCAGGCTGGGGAGGGTGCCCGCCCAAGGGCTGCCAGGGAGGCTGTGCCGGGGCAGCCAGGAGGGCAGGGGAGGCGGGGCGCTGCGGGAGAAGGTCCTGAAGCCGCTCCTGGCCTCAAGGAAGTGCAGGTTGCCTGGGGAGCAAGGATCGGCGCGGAGAATTTTTAAGGCAGCTGTTTTTTTCTTATACAAAAAGTTAAAATGCTCTTAGTTAAGTGCTTCACCTGTTTAAAATGTGTGGTTGGTTTAATCTCTTGTTTTACATCTCCTTTTGTCATGTATTTGTTGGAATGGAATTTTAAGCTCCTTGCAGAAATCCCAGTACACATCTGTCCTGCACAGGAGCGTGGGGACAGCTCCAGAGACTGCTCAGTTACTGCTTTTCATCTAGAAGCAGACAGTTCTGTTTCACAATTTGATCAAAATGCAGATTCTTTTAACAAGAATAAAAGTCAGATTTTTCCTCATGTAGGTGTACAACTGTTCATCACAAAGATTTACTTTATATATTTTCCAACTGTGCAAAGACTCCCAAGACTCCCTCTAAACCACAGTTCAAGTGAGGACCTTCCTATGCGTGAAATTCATCTGCAGTTGCAAGGACATGATAACTTTCAAAATCAATCAAATGACTTGTGCTCAACTTAGGAGAATGCTTACATTTGCAAATATATAAAATTGAGACTCAGGAAAGCAAACTGAATGGAGAGTACATTTCTCTTCTGACCAGCAGTATTGCATTATATTTTATGTTCTTAAAACTCATGTCATTTTTGGCCTTAGTGTTTATTTTCCAAAGTGTTTCAAAGACCTTTACTTTTATGAATTGCTTGGAATATATAATAATTTTCATTTCATTTTGTGAAAAGGGAAGCTGGAATTGTTTAAGTCCCAAAGAGAAGGTACAACCATAACAGGAAATATATTTTGAGGGAGAATTTTCTCCTTTTTTTTTGTGACAGGAATCATCTGTGTTTGCATTATTTCAGAAAAAAAGCTGAAACTTGTGTCCCACTGCCAGGAACTTCTGTTTGCTGTGAAACAGTCCTAGTTATTTTTCCAAAGGATGAAAAGCTTGATTTTTCAGGATCCTGATGCAAAACCCAGGAATTCCAGGACCTTTTTCCTCAGGCTTAGTTTGATAGAAGTTTGAACTGCAAGGTCCTATCCAAGCCAGATCTGTGTGTTTGTGTTTTGCTTTTTTTAATCTAGGTATAACTGTTTATAAAGATTGCTCAATGTCAACGCTGGTGTTTCCCCTGGATCAATGACAAAGGGGTGGAGAAAGGTGAGGACTCTCCCTATGCCAGCCACTAACGCCAAGTCCTTAGGAACTGGGGCACCGTTCCACCAGCTCTGTTTAGCTGGGTGAGCCAGGAGGATGGTAAAGGTTTCATTGATCTGCCCCACGAAGGAGTGTGTGAGGCTGTCGTGGTGCGGGATGGTTACAATTACTGTGAACTGCACCAGGAATCTTAAAATGCTGCTCTCAGGAGTTCCTGGTGATAAGAATCAAGGAATTTTGCACCACGGAGAAAGAGCGGATGAGTGAAGATGCCAAAATGTGGGGTGGGGATCTGCCTTGTGACACAGAGAGCGACATATTCTCCGTCTTGTAAAAAACCAATAATGTGCCTTCAGCCTGCCCAGGGGCAGGGGCACAGCCCAGCCCCGCCGAGGGTGTGACAGGCACAAACTGAGCAAGTTTGAACTGCTGCTGGGTGCATTTCTTTAATATAAATAAAGTGTTCCAAAACCTCAGTTTCATGATTCAGCATTTCTTTTGGCACTGAAATGGTAGGAACAATTTAAAAGTAGGCTAAACAAGTCTGAGGGAATATGCTGGTAATTTTGGGCCAGAGAGGGGGAAGTTCCTGGAAGTAATAACAGAAAAAACTAAGATCTTCCCCCCCACTAATTGCATTGTAATCGTTTTAATGCACTTCACAAACACACAATAATCACGATATCCTCACAGCACCTTCTGGGGCAGATCTGATCATGCTTATTTTCTGGAGGAATAAACTGACCCACTGTATTAAAATACTTTGACCAAGGCCTGCTCTGAAAACAATGGGAGACCAAAGAATACACTCTTTAACCTAATTATGAGACAGTAGTGATGTGTATGGAGGAAGCAACTAAACTGAAAATTATACATGGGTTAGATGCTGTGGCCAACTCTTTCTTGCTTTCTTTTGTTTTGAAAGTTGTAAGGCTTTGCTGCTCAACTTGAGATAATAGTTAGTGGAAACTGTGGAGGCTCACCAGTTTTAAAAACTGATGTCAGCAAGTTATCTCAAAGCTTTCTATCAGTATTTAATTTTTTTAAAACGTATTTGTCTCATGTGCAAGTAATTTCCACATATAATTTTTGCCAGTAAGTTGGTGGCATTGCCACAGTAAGTCAGTGACATTCAGAGGAAGATCATAAAGGTTACAAAGGTAAAGGGAATCTTATCCCTACATCCAACTCATAATAGTCTTTAAAGATTATTGTATCTCTTGGAAAGTCCTGATTTAAAGACATCATAATTTAAATATTTTCTTCATTTTTAAAGTGGAGTAACACATTTTGCCAGAAACAAAGCCTTAGCTCCCAACCTGCCTGAGTCTCGGGGACTCTGGTTCCAGGCTGATGCTCCACTCATTGCTCAGCTGCCAGAGGAACACGGATTAAAGCTGCAGGTCTGGGTGCTCCTGCTGCAAACACTGGCAGTGCTCAGAGCTGCAGCTCCATGTGATGTTATCCGTGTTGAACAGGCAGCCCCCCATGGATGCTCGTTCTGTGTTTGTGGTACCTTGTCTCTGTAACCCCCCACATACATTGTTAACTTTGGAAAAGATGCACAAATACCTTTTAAAGGAGAACGAGTCATCGTGGAACTTCCAGTCCAGACAATAGGGGGATTTCATTTTGCCCAGGGAAGAATTCTCTCTTTCACCCTTTTTGCTCCAGCTTTATTGTACTTTATTGAAATGGCAAAATGAAACACTCTGGTTTCATTAAAATACAGCATTTATGTAATTTTGCAGTTACCTTTGTGATGAAGTTGATAAATTCCTATAAAGTTCTTTAATTTTTTAGTCAGCATTTTACAAAAGGACCATTTCCAGTGGGAAATTTTTAACCTAAGGAGGGAGGCCTAGGTTGGTGTTCAAGATGGAAAGGAAGATAATGAGGAAGCTGCCCCATGCCCTGTTACTGACCTACTGAGCTATGGTGACTCTGTTACTGTCAGACTCCTGTACTCAGGGTGCTGCAGCACGACTTGGGCACTCCAGAGGCAGTCAGCAACAGAGCTGGATGGGAAAAGGAGACCACCCACATGATCCAAAGCCCAGCTAAAGAGGTGTGGGGGTTTGTGGAGGCCCTTCCTGGCACGTGCTGAGAAGCAGTGCCACCCTTGGCCCCCTGGTTTGGCAGCTGAAGGCAGGGCAGGGCCTTTCCCAGGCTTTGTCTCAGGTGTGTCCCAGCCTGCCCAGCAGGGCCTGTCCTCCCTCTGTGCCAGCGCTGAGTGCCCACACCCAGCTGAGCCATCGCATGGGCCGGGCTCCACGCGGTCCCTGTCACCTGAGGCAGCACTGCACGGGCACCCAGCGCGCCTTAGTTTGGTTTGTTTCAAAATGTTACCATCTAAAATGGAGCCTGTAAAGATGTTGAAAAATGAGCCTGTAAAGATGTTGAAAAGTGAGCTGAAAAATGAAAAATAAATGTGCTAAAGTGAAAACATATGGCAGGTGCAAGTTATATGCAAACTTCATAATGAATTCTGAAAATACACTTAAACAATGAGAAATGTAAATGTTTCTAGTCTGGATGGCACATATTAAGGATCACTCCTATGTGCTCCATGATGTTTGCCAGGACTAAAAGTACAGTTATGCTGGTGAACTTCATTAATCATTCAGTACCCTGAGTGTAATAATGGGCAAGAGGGTTGGTAGTGTCAAATCATTCTCTAAATTGTGCTTAACAGTTTCAAATGAGGGATGGATGAACTGAGCCTGAATGTGCATTCAAAGCAGACATGAGTTTCAGAGATTTGTGGATGATCAATTATCACTATTTTTTGCTTTCAAGTAAGTCTTGCTTTCCACATCTCACAAGCTGGATGTCTGTGTAAGACTGAAAGCAAAAGTGCCAAAATTCCACTTCTTTGTTTTTTCTGGCACAAATCACATCTGGAATGACCTCAGGATTTCCAACCTCTTCTGCCAGAGCAGAGACGTTGGGATAAGTTGGCACAACTGCAAGAGCCCAGCCTGCAAGCCTTGCCCTCGTGCCCAGCCTCGCCAGCCCCACAGCAGCACGCAGCAAACTCGGCCAGGCCGGCCATAACCCGCCTTTCTGCTTTTGTCCTTCAGAGCTCTGTCGTCCGTGGTGGCTTTGGGAGCCAACATCATCTGCAACAAGATCCCCGGGCTGGCCCCCCGGCAGCGCGCCATCTGCCAGAGCCGGCCTGATGCCATCATCGTGATCGGGGAGGGGGCGCAGATGGGCATCAATGAGTGCCAGTACCAGTTCCGCTACGGCCGCTGGAACTGCTCTGCTCTGGGCGAGAAAACGGTCTTTGGACAAGAGCTTCGAGTAGGTAAGGGTGTCTGACACGCCGTGGAGGCATGGACAGCTGGGGGCTGCTTCCCTTTGCCTTTCCCGCTGCAGCCCAGCTCTAGAACCCCCTGGTGTTTGCCTGCCAGAGCCCGAGGGATGCTCCCACCCTGGGGTGGCCTCTGTATCTCCACTAAGAGCCAGGAAATCTCCAGTGCTCTGTAGATGAAGTCCCTCAGATCTGTGCAGCTTCGTGTGCAGCTGGCCCAGGTGCCTGCACAGCCATCCATCAAGACTGTGAAAAAATATTTCCAACTGTTGAGTTGTTAGAGGTTGCCATGATAACCGTGGTGCATAATATGGCCATTCAAAAGGGAACTAAAATCAGCTCAGAAAAATCCCTCTGCAGACTTCTCAAAAGCTTAAGTAATGGGAGAGTCCCAAATAATTGATGGAAGTGCTGTGCATAGGACACTGGCCTTCCAGTATGCAGCAGTGACACATTTTAGTGTTGCTATCAGACTGGAAAGAAAATACTGCAAGTGATTTGAGGCAGGAAACCTATTCAAAGAAAATAATACAGGACCTTGGCCTGACAAGCTGTTCACTGGCAGAAGTTAAATCCATCACTTTCCATTTACCCTATGTCTGATATTATTTCATAGGGGAGATCATGTATATTTTTTTCCAGCACTGAGATCATTATTTTCCTCATCACCCAGCTGGGTATCCTTAGCCTATTCCTGACCTTTTCCCTCTCCCCCAAGGGCTCCCCACTCACCATCTCTCATGTCTTCTGCTCTGTGCTGGGGTAACACTGCAGTGTGTGGCTCTCACAAGGGTGCTCAGAGTGATCCCATCCAGCTTCTCAGCAGGAGTGTAGCCTCTCCTTCCTGTGTCCCATTTTCCTTTGGGTGACACCTCTTGAATTCAATGGTTCAGGTGAGTTTTGTGGCTCCAGCACAACGGAGTGTGGTCAGGCATAAGATCTCATTAAAACTGCAGAGAAAAAAAAAGGCATTTCATTTCATCTGTGCCAAGAGGAATCAACTTATATGGCACTTTTTCTGTTAGAGATTGAGACTTTGGGGTTTTTCTGACACCCTTGTGAAATGAAGGCCAAAAGCTGAGGTACACTTAAGTCAATGAGGGAACTGAATATTTTTTCAAAGAGTATGGAAGTCTGAGAGTCTGTTTGAGGTCTGGGCATTTTAAGGGCACAGTGGCCCAGCTGTAAAGTGCTGTTATTGAATAAATCTATTGGCATCAGGGGAACTGACTTACATTTGCAGAGAGTTTGTCATATTCTGTGAGTATTACTCCACACCAAATCAGGGAAGTGGATAGGGCTAAAACTAGTAATACGAGAACTGGTAAACCAAATAAATGGCAAAAGAAAAGTCTGAACTTTTTGAACTTCAGAAAAAGGTTTGGTAGAATTTAATTTTGACACCGAAAAGCTGGTGGTGAGGAATTTGCTCATCAGTGTCTCTTCCCACATTTGTCCTGAGGTATTTCTAATTCTGCTTAGATGGTACTTTTTGCCTAACTTTGGTTTCTTAAAGAGTGTAAATGAAAGCTTTAAACATTCTCAAGACATCACATACAGGAAATAACGTAACATTTGACTTGTTTCTTCAACTTTCCATGAACCAGAAAAAAACTCTAGTCACTTGTCTTGGCTATTAGAAACACAGTTCTGCTTGGTACTATACTTGTTTGCCTTCAGCTGATGTCCAAAATTAAGTTGCTGTCAGAAAACGTACAGCTGCCAAGCATGGCCCTGTTGTGCTTCTCATGCCCAGAGCTGGTGTCATCACTAAACTGTCAGGGTCACCTGTGCTTTCATTCTCAATGTTTTTGTATGGAGTAAGAGCTACAAGGAACAAAACTATTTGTCATCAGGAAGGACCAGTGATCAGGTTGGTCAGGCCATACCAAATTTGAAAAAAGCCCAGGGTTTTCTTGAGCCACTCTTCAAGCCATATTTGCCAAAATGTTCACCAGATTCTTGACCTCTTTATCACACCTGGGTGGTTTCTTTCAACTCTGAAATGAGTGATGTGGAATTTGGTGGGTTCTTTTATGGCTTAACCCAAACACAGACAGAACTTGGCAGTTGCAGCTGAATTCTGCTCTGACATTTGTTGGGTGTGAAACCACACAGCCTCTAACGGATGGAGAAGGTTTACGTGACCCCTTCCAGCCAAGCCAGATGAGTTCCATGCAGGTCTATAAAGGATCCCGTAATTCACATGTCCTTATTTTTTTTATTAGTGAATAGCACCCAGAGATGATGATGTCAGTATCTAGGAACAGGATAGGGTTTAGGAAGTGGTGTTATTACACTAGCAAGGGGAGAAATGGTAAAAAATGCAGCAAGATTTAAAAGCCCACCACTTAAAGGTACAAAACACTTGTGAGCACAAATATTCACATGTGTAATGAAACACATCCGTGTCTGACACAGGGAAAACACAAAACCAGCCATTTAGTCATCTTCAACCATGGACTGAAGGAAGGATTAAGACCAAAACAGACAGGAATGTTTTTCACTTCAGCCCAAAGGGATGCTTTGGCCCAGAACCACTTAGGGAGATGAACACTGGAGTTATTCAGGTTGCAGGGTGGGGAGGGCAAGTAAGCCATGAGAACACAACATAAATTGCTTTCCAGCTGTATGGGAAAGGGAGGAGCTACTCTTTAGCCACTGGGCCACTAGCACTGATGAGTGCAGAATTATGGTTATTCTGTCTTGAGGCCACACTCCCCCTTCAAAATTGAAAGCAAACCCCACACTTGTCCAACGGGAGGTTTCCCCAAGAGATGTGTGTCTGGTGCCATCCTCGCCTCTCAGGGGCCATCATGCTCCCACTGTGCTCCAACTGTGCCCGTCTTCCAGCCACAACCAGGCAGCAGCTGGAAGGGACAGATGTGCCCCCCTGTGTGGATCCTACTGTACCACAGGGAGTCCCCACTTTGCCTGCCAAGCTGGATGGGTGATGAGCTATTTATTCAAAGAGGTACTGCAGTGAATGAGGGCTGTACCACCAATATAGTACATGGAATCTGTATTAAAACCCATTGAAATAGTCCAGAGAGCAGAATAACAATTCTAGAAAATATGTTAGGCATGGGGCACTTGTGTTGGTGTGAAAGATTTATAGCAGCCAGGGATGAAAAGTGAGAAAGAAATCTGAATCAGCAGCATGAACAAAGGCTGTAGCATGGGATAAATTAGCCAAGCATTGTGTATAACTCCTCTTGGTGCATTTATAACTGGGAACTTTTCCATAGTCATGCCATCCCCAAAGAAAAGTCAGTCCTGCCCTGCCCTCACTTTACTCATCCTGTCCCTGTACATGTATTTGTCACCTTCCTGCACTCATCCCTAGTTTTCGTGTCAGCTTCTACTGTACTCTCCATTCATTCTGCTTCCCTTAAGCCTCTTCAGCAAATTACCTCTTTCAAGGTCACCTCTTTAACAAATGGATTAAAAGATTAATAGGTTAATGATATATCAAATGTTACTATTGCTAATCATCATGGAAAGGTAATTGCCCTTCTAACATCTTGAAGGCAAGAACCCTGATCTGGACAAGTAAAGCCCCTGGTCCTCTCAGGTTACTGATGCAGACTTGCTCCAGCACTAAGGACCCCAACTGATGTGTCACATGCACACCTCCAAAAGTTACAGATCATTGACAGCAGCTGGAAGCAAAGAACTCCATGTAAAAGAAGGAACCAGTGCAGGCTCTGAAGTGTGGAGTCTCAATCAATGATGGAAATAAAACCTTTTTCTTTGGCAGTGGATTATTCTGGTCAATTATCTGTGCACTGACCATGTCCACTGGAATTCTCCAAACTGAACAGACAGCTCTTACCAGTGCTAAATCCAGGGCAAAAACTAGGTGTTTTGAAAAATATATCTGTCAAGATATCAAAAGTGATCTGTAGCTGCCTCCTTGCAGCATCCTCCTCCACACCAGACTCCTGATGTGGAAAATGAGCATGATTTACCAGTATTTGGCTGTGTCATTAATGCAATTATTTGGCAAATCATTGAACTGGACACCTGACAGGGAAGGATCAACCAAAAGGTCAAACCCAAGGGAGTCCCAAAGTTGATTTTTTTTTTTTAAATCTCTGACCTTTTGTACTGATCTGTAGTTTTCTGGTGTGTTGAAGGGTGCATCTGAAGGGAAGTTACAACCCTGCTTGCTGTGGGAGGTTTAGAAGAACACCCTCCCATTTGCTGAACTTTTTCCTGCATTCTCCAGGCAGAAAAGACCTACAGTTTTAGAGACTAACCAAACCTGCACATGGATTTTATAACTCACAGGTGAAGTCTTTACAAGTTATTTTGAGAAGCACAATCAGAACACAAGGTTGAATTGTCACAGTTACATACAAACATACACTCACACACACACAAACCTCCGATTTCAAACAGAGGACTAGGAAAGGAGGGGGGACAGCTTCTGAAGGAAAGATACTCACAGAAGACAGGATTCCTTCTCTACTTGTACTGGAAACAGGTAACACAGTAAGCCCACCCTGGATGCCAGTGTTTTAGCTGCAGGCCTGAAAGACCATGGGAATTGGGCATGGGAGGATGGGTAAGTAATGGCATCACGGCAAAATGGTTGGCACCTTAGCAGACATGCTGGGGTGTCAGTCAGAAATTATTGCTGGTTCAGGCCATATATAGGCTTAATTAAATCTGCATTCCACATATGAATCCAGGATTTATTCTGAGCTACGACGATGGTTTAACCGAGATGCCAAATGTTCATAAGAACTTCCTACCAAAAATGGGAGGGGTAGAGAGGCTTGTTGTTCTCCAAAAATGGAAATTCACGTCCAAGCAGATAGATTAATCTAGCACTAGTGTCTACTGTGGTATGAGTTGGCCAACTTGGAAAGCTTGACTTTCAGTGTGAGCAGAAAACTTCCAGTGCATGAAGACAGGCGGCATTCTTAGGAATGCTTTACAACCATACTGTGCTTTAATGCTATCAGCAAATCAATAAAGGGAGCCATAAATGAATCCAGACAGTTTGCTAAAGTAAGTACATTTCTAGCTCATTTCTCGCCTTTCTTTCCTCCTGCCATTTCTTTCTCTGCTACTTTATGTTCTCATTCTCTATTTGTTTAAATCAATTTATGTTGTTTGTTAAATATTTGTTAATGCTTAGCAATATTCATATATCAGGTTGACTGTATGTTTATTATTCTAACATCTGTGTATTTATTATGGGAAAATCTATCTTTACGGACTTGCACTATATCCAATAAAAACAATATGGGGGAAAGAAAGGAATTGTACAGCTGGAAACAATTTGGAGGGGGAAAATGAGTAGGAATTAGATTATTTTAAATATGATACAGAGCAGGGTACACACTTCACCGACGGAAAGGCAGTAATTATCTTTGTCATAGCAGTAGGTGCTATGATTGGTTTAGGCATTTGTCAGCCATTGGGAACCTCAATTGCACAGTGGCTTTTGGACCAAATGTGGAAAAATTTGGGGATTTTTTGTTGTTGTTGTATAGCATGGGCCCAGACAACAACATGTGTCCTTTGAGCGTTCAGGAATCTGATCACAAGGAAATTTATTTTCAGTCGTTTGGACTGGATGTTGGAGCTTGGATATGGTAAAAAACCTTCCAGTGTGAGGGGTGGCTTCCCAGGGCATGGCATCAGCGCTCAGCTCCTAGTGCAGGGGGCTGTCTGGCAGGCCAGGAGAGAGGGGCACAGGAGGCATTCAATCAGCTGGAGTCTGTGCTAGGGCTGTGGGCAGCCTCAGAAGACCAACCAGGGCCAGTACAGCCATGCCTTTATTGCTCACACAGCTGATTTGGGGTGACTGGAGTTGTCCACTTCCCAAAATGCCATGTGGAGTCATTGCATTTGCAAGTGTGATTTAGTTAAACTATAAATACCATGGCAAATTTAATGATCTGTGGCTTATGCAAGGACAAAACTTAATAGAAGCACAGTGCTGCACAACGAGATGTATCTTTCTCAGTTACTTAGAGAGGGAGGTTTTCTCATTATTAGCCCGAAAGAAAGAACAATAAATAACAAGACGTGCATAATGAACCACAGCCCCGGGTTACTGGCTGGCAGGGAGAGGCACGTGGTCAAGAGGTGAAGACCCTCAGAATCTGAGGACATGCACAGTTTGGTCATTTGTGCAGGAAAGGTTTATCACCCTGCATCAGTCATGGCAAAAGCTCCCTTTCCAATGTCTCAAACAGCGCCCTTATTTTCACAACTGACATGTTGTTGCTGGAAGGAGAAACAAAAATATCCTTAACCTTAGGGATATCCAGTCTATTTGAACTGGCTTATTAGCCATAAATTATTGCAGAAGGCTCTCAGTTATGCCAGTGATCATCCCACGAGTGGCCTTACAAAGGTGCAAAGGCCGTGCTGGGGCAAAGCTGGGCTGTTGCACCCACAGACCTGAGCACTGGAATCAGTTCCTCCCCAGGCAGTGAGGTGAGGGATCCCAGGCTGCCCTGACAGAGCAGTGCTTTCCCTGCACTCCATCCCCACCGAGGCTAAACTGTGCAAGAAGGTGTGATAATCTTGCAGTCACAAGGCAAAGTGTGTGAGAGGGCATTTCAGTTTGCATTATCATCTCTGGGAGAAATCAAGGAGTTGGTTCCGACAGTTCATACTTTCTGACTGTTAGAACAGTGGGTAAGGTTTTTGCTATCACAAGCAGCAAAGCAAGACAGTAACCCAAACCAGAATAAGAAAATAAACCTCCCAGCTGGCGGCAGCTGAGGTTGTGAAGGAGCGGTAAAAAAGTTATGAACAACTAATGTGCTAAGAATTTATATTATTTTAACTGAGGAGGAGCAGTAGGTTCAGACTCTTCTACATTTCTGTCACTTGGAGGTTTTTGGAAAAAGAAAAATATCTTTTCTATTCCAAGGAAGTACTACTGTATTAAAGAAACATCCTATTTTGAGAGGATGGAGGATTCCCTGCTTAGTGAATCAATTTGAACATTTGTGGGTGCTTTAAAAATTTCTTAGATGCCACAGCCTCATAATGATTTGGCTTTAGTAATGTTTTCAAAACATGCTGTAAATCAGAGATGAAAAGATAAACATGAATGGACAGTACCATTTGTAAATTATGAGCTGACAGTAATAAACTTTGTTTGCCTTTACTAGAAATGTCAGTTTGCTACATTAATTTTACCATCCCTATTTCTTTGTCTCCCTATAAAAGAAGTGTCTAGCATATATAATCTGTAGCATATAATAATTTCCAGCCATGAATAGATGGATTTTTATATATCCCAATTTTATTCTCCACTCCCTAGTCTTTTTGTAAGGTTTTACTCTCTAGTTCAAGTGTAGCTCAGTTGTGTTTTCTTTTCCCTCAAGAGTCACGAGTTTGAAGAAAAGTATAAATTCTTTTAAATGAAAATGTTCTTGTTGCCGTTTCAATCTTTACCTATTTGGCAGCAGACTTGCTTTGAAAGGCAGATGTCCTTATTCCAGACATAGCACTACTATGGTAATTCAATTACTTGGTGAACTCTGGGTGGCTTGCAGCTGGATGAGAAATGGTGGATACTGCCCTGATTGAAATATGGAATTTCCATTCTGGAGAAAAGGCCAACGTTTTAAACTTCTGTTTCGTTCTGTTTGTACACATAAAAATGAAGATTTTTCTTGGAACAGGTGCTTTTCTGTAGCCATTTTCCAACAGAAATACACTGACATATCTGACTCTGAGCAACTCCATGCTGGTTGTCAGTGCACTTGATTCCAACTCGTTAAGTGCCTGGATGTAAAGGGATGCTGAGAACTGTCAGTGTCTGGATCCCCTGAGCTCTGCTCTGCCCTGCTGCCCTGGCTGTTCTCAGCTGTAACTCCCCATAACAGCCCACACAGCTTGGCAGGAGGCACCACGTACCATGGCACTCCGTCTCCCTGTGCCCTCACACCTCAGGCCCCTCGAAGAACAATGGCCTGACATGGGGATGGTGTTTAACACATCACTTCCATGGTTCAAAACTAAATAGACCTTTTTCCTATTGTATGGAACGGCTCCATTTAAGTGTCAGTATGGAAAAGAGTTTTGTTTTCTTTGAGAGCACTCATAGTTCCTGGCATTCTGTGATGTAAATGTGCTTCCCTGCATGTGTTGGGTCCCGGTGTGTGTCACGGGGCCTCCCAGGCACAGCCTCTGGTGACCTGGAGCTCTGATCATCCCCTGTCACCACTGGCCACAGCAAAAGTCCTCCTTTTCTCTTGCTTTTAACTTTGTCTTTAGCTATTTGGGAGAACATTTTCCATGCTGCTTTTCTGGTCTGCCTTGGCGTGGGTGAGTCAGAGGTGCTGTGGAAGAAACAGTATTCAAATTCTAGCCTATCATTTTTTGAATACTACACCAAAATTGTACTGCACAGGGATAACTTTGCATAGCAACTTTAAGTTGGCATTTCTTTACTTCCAAGTGCTTCCAAGGAACACTAATGTTCATTTAGTGTCACTTTTTTCCTGTCACTTTGTAATAAAATTGCTGGGTAGAAACGATCCACAGCAGGCTAACTCATGAGACACTTCAGCACCCCTGTCCTATTGGGCAATGATGTACAACATAATGCACATTAAACCAGGAAAGCAAAAAACCCATGAAGTGGTGCTGGGCTTCATTCACAATCACAGGGGCCAGATTCTGGTCCTATTACTGTCACAGAAATATGGCCACTGGTTTCACCAGAGCCCCTAAAGAGGCTCCTGGCTTTTGGTTATGAGCAGAAGCTGAAAGCAAAGCTGAAATTCATAGCAGGGACCCAGATGAAACCCAATCAGTTAATTGGCAATCAACAATACAATATTTGACTTTTTAAGTACAGAGCAACTTTGCAAAGAGGCAGGTGCTGCCAAACCTTGCCACTGCAGGGGAAGTCCTTTCTGGAGGATGGCAGGTAGTGCAGCTGACCTGGACCTCCTGTAACAACCAGGGTTCTAATGACTGTGCAGATTCCCTGAGCTCCACTACTGCGGTTAACTGTGTTGTCAAAATCTCTTCCCTAGAATTACAGATGATAGGTTTGGTCATCTAGTTCAACCTCTACATCAAGCAGGACAGGCTAAACATAACATTAGACTTCGGAGTTACATATGTAGCAGCATCCCTCCCTTTCCTCCCCTGCTCTCTGGGATCCCTTCTGCTTGGTAAGCCATCTGTTTCTAAATTGAAAAGCTCCAAATGCACAGAGAGGCAGGAGCAAACATTAGGAAAAACACAGCATTTGTTGTTGCTTTGCAACAAGCGTTTGAGCGCTCGGGCTTAGATCGCTGATCCATGCACTTTGCTGTCGTGCCTCCAGTCATGAGCAATTTCTTTTCCTAATGAAGTGGCTGATGTATTGCAAAATATTACATCTGACAAATACCCTATTTTCTAATTGACAAAATTTCTCCGTGCGTATCGTGCCTGACTTTTTAGCACTGGATTAAATTGCCCATGACTGTAGTTTATTTCTTACTGGAGTACAATATTATTGTTACTGATAGAAGAGAGAAATTGAAATGAAAGAAATAAAGGCAGCAAGCAAGAAAACTATATAATGTATTATCTGAAGACTTGAAATCCAGCACTGCTTTTATAAGGTAGTTGTTCTCTCAGGATTCAAACTGGCCAACGACTTCAGCCGTGCTCCGTTTGCCCAATATGTGCTCAACTTTAATCCTTCCATTTGAAGTCCTACTGAAGCTTTGAAAGGGTCTCACTTTAAATGCAGGACTAAGTGTTTTGCAGAATACAGAAGTCATAGTGAAAGCCAGGAGGCAAGACTGAGCTGAGGATGAGTCCTTCTGCCCATCCTAGCTCAACTTGAAGTGGGTCCACTTGAAATGGATCTAGAAGAAAACTGTATAATGCTATCTCCACTGCAGAGGTTCAACATCTGACTTTTGGGATTCTGTTAAGAAAGATGATTCCTAAGACTTAACTAGTGGGAGTTAAACAGGCTTGGATTGCTGAGGAGTCTTCATTAGTTTGCTCTCACCCCAGAAGCCTCCCAGGTGCACTGGGGGAGGACAGTGCTCTATCCAGGTAGATGCTCAGCAGGCATGGACTGAACTGCTATAGATTGAGAGCTCTATTCAAGTTGGTAAAATGAAGGACATTTACTCATGGATCATGATTTATTTTTACCTGTTCACTCATTTCTTCATGAAAATGTGGAAACTCATTTTCTGTCTGATTCAGCCCCCACCCATCCTGTTCAGAAGAGACCTCCATGCAAAGTCCATCTGGCACGGTCAGTGCAACCTTGCACTGAGTTTCTGAGGGGAACGGCACAAGAAGTAGCAGTGGTTTTTCTCTTCTGCTGAACTAAAGGGCTTCAGACAGCAAGGGCAGAAAAACGAGGAGCCCCTTCCTCACTTATTTCCTTTGGCCCAGTTTCATACCACACAACTCCAGGCACTTGCATGAGATGTCTAAGATAGGAACCTAGTCAGCCTGTATTCCTTGTATGGTCAAAGCAGAGAGAGAAGCACTTCTAGAGGGTGATTTGGATCTTAATCTGACTGCATGACTGTCCCTATTGCCTATCCTGGGTGCTTAGGCTCCCTAATTAGGTATCGAGCTTGTTAAGATCTAATTTTTGTTTGTCTATGAAATTTTCCTACCTCTCTATGTATGTTTCTTAGGGGAGCATGTGGTCCTCTCATAAAGTCACACCTGCTTGCCCCACACAGCACACATGGAAACTTGATCCTCATTTAAAGTCCTACTTGTTCTTGGTACTCATTCACCAGTAGTACCTACAAAAGTTGTCTTAGCTGATGACTTTCAGACAGAGATTGGCAGAAAAAAAATAAAATCCTGCAACCACAGGCACAGTTCCACCACTGCTCTTTGGAAATTTAAGAAGTGGGAGTCCAAAATTACCACCAGATGGTGCACCTATTTAGCAAGTGACAGAGACATGTTCCACAAGAAAGGGTAGCCACAGCCTCCAGCAACCCATCAAGTAGCTTCCCCTGCTGTTTGTTCTCAGTTGTGATATAAATTGAATGTGTTTGAAACATGGACCTGCTGGCCATACTATCCTGTTACATTTAATATGGAGTATGTTTTCAATCTTCGCGGTGGAAGCCTTTCAACTGTCTGGTTAGGGATGTGAGGAAGTGGGAAAGAGCATAGCAGACCTATGAATGCATGTGAAGGGAGAAGGAAAGGAGAAGAAATGGGGCAGGAGCAGGAAAAACTGGTACTGGTGAAGGGCAGCGAGCAGGATGCAAACTCAGGAGTGGGCAGCACAGAGCAGCTGTGCACTGCTGCTTCAGCAAGTCCTGGCCGTCAGTGGGAGGTACCTGGCAGTGCATTTCTGAGGATAATCCTCAGGTCTAACCCAGCAGTTGGAACCTGCCAACACCAGCAGCCCAGGCAGGAACACACCCGGGATTTCATTAACTGCTTCTCATTCCTAGAGCACTTGGGGTGCCCCACACTCGGAGAAGGATCAGCACAAGTCAATAACCACATACCTTCCACCACATTTCTCACGATGACACAAGGCCACGTGACTGTTTCAATTAGATTTGCTGGACACCAATATCGTATCATGTGTAGCACATGGGAAGGTATCTATTCCCATTCTACTTCTTGCTTTACAGAAAATTCTAAAGTAATAACTAGTTCCTGGCAATCCTCCTTTACAAAATTAATGCCAGTGAAAATACCGTGAGCCTCTCATTCCTTTGCATAGGAATCTTTTGCTGCTTTCTATTGTTTTGGTGTGGTTTTATGCCATAAATAGTATTTAATATATTGTTAGAGAATGGTTAATTAGAAAGATTGTTCTTTTAATTACAACTTGACCAATAAGGGAAGGTCTGAACTCAAAGTTTTCTCTGAGCAAAAAGTGTAAGCATTTGAATATTCTTTAACCTGAGAAGTATTAATGAAGAACGGATAAAATAATTTTTCGTTCTCTTTGTCCAAGCTGAGAGGAAGGAATCATGTCAAGAAGGCAAATATACAATTCCCTTCCTACCCTTTCCACATCCCTTGTGACTGACTCCTAGTTCAGTGTGAGAACTATGACTGATCTCAGTGAGGAATTGAGAGGTTTAATTAGTGGGGACTAACCTCCATTTAAATATTTGGGATGCATCCTCAAACAAAAATCCACTTCTTATACAAAGGGAAAGCAAAGGACAGAAATGTCATGGAGGGATGTGGTCTTCTAGAAAGTGAGTCCAGGTCTGAAAAAAGACCATACTGAAAAACCTGAGCAGAGAGTTAGGTTACACAAGAAGGAAGGTTGGACACCTTAGGTAATTGCCCACAAAGAGCCTGAACTCAAATTTCACAAAGAGGAAATACTGAACTAACGCTCAGTACTCAGGTGTAACGTAAGGGAGAGGGCAAAGCCCACAGAGAGGGGAACTGCTGGTCGCCTACTGTGTGTGTGCCGTGGGTCTCTCTCCCTTTCCCAGACCCTCTTTTCTGTCTATCAGCGCACAGTGACATCCCGACACGAGCCATTACCAGCCCATTAACAGCTTTCCCTTCCCCTTCTCCTAGTTGTCTCCCATTTTCTCTCACTGCAGCAGGTCAGCAATGCAGAAACCACGTTCCCTCCCCTTCTGTCTGCTCTTCCCTTGTCCGCTGATGAGCCTCGCTGCTTTATCACAGACTTTAGTGCTTTAACTACAGTATAAGCACAAGCTCCGAGCAGGAGGTAGCTGGGAATTCCCTGCCCCATTACACAACCGAAGGTTCTGCAGCACCTCCTTCCTGTTTGTTTTCAGGGATTAGTGGCAATATTCCACATACTGCTGACACAATGAGGCATAAGCTTCACTCAGGGAAGGCAAGGTACTGATTTTTGAGAGGTTCTGGACTACTGTGCTCTGAGGGATGGGCACGGGAAGTTTGGAAGGCAGCAGGCTGTCCTCAGAGCTGAGTGGCAGTAAGATTGCTGATGAGTTTTCACACAGCATGAAGTATTTCAGTGAAGAGTGTTGTGCTCGCAGCTGGAGCCAGTGTCTGCATGGAACACCTCATCCATGGAATGCCATGTGCAGGCTGTCCGTTTGTGGGGACCACAGCAACACACGTCACGGGACAGGCGAAAACACGACTTGGTACCACAAGGCCCAATCCAAGGCTTTTCACGTGAAACATTTGGTTTGGTTTGGTTTGAAGACATTTGCCTTCCTAACTGGCCTGTTTTAATTAGAGCTCAACCTGAACCACAAACGATAGATTTGAACTTTCCCAGAGTTCAGTGGTGTTCAGATCTGGCTTTTGGTTTGGCCCATCACAAAGACAGGGGTCAGCTCCAGAGTTCAGATCTGCAAATGGGCTGTGGAAAGTAGGGGGCTGGAAACATTATTTAATGAGGCCCATCTCTTGCTTTCCTGGGGATCCTTGCTAATGATTTTTAGGAGTACTTTTCCATAGGCAGCGTCTCAAAGCCTGGTGTCAATACCAATCTGTCTGTTGAAATACTCGTGTGTTTGTGCAGCAGAAAGGGACTTGTTCCTCCTTTGCTGGTCACAAAGCCTGGATCCTGGTCTGAAGCTGGAGTATCTTAAAAACTTACAATTTTTTTCTTCTGATCTTTGTCTAAAACTCATCCTCCATTTCTATGGCTTGAAAACAATGGAAGCTCTTTGTGGGCTGGGAATTTGATCTTTTTATTCTTACAACATTTAGTTTTTTCAGCAGATAACTCACAGGGCATCTGCCATCTGCACATGTGGATTAGCATTTTAGGGTGAGCTTGCTCAGTACCAGGCCAGACACAAGCTTAACACAACAAATAATAAGCAATGACCACTAGTCTTTCAGATAAGACAACCTGACTGATAGGGTTAACTGGACAGGCTAAGATTAAACATTGATTCAGTATCTGCCAGGAATCCAGAGAAGATTCAGATAATTCTTCCTTGTTTATGTAAATCTTGTCACTTCCCAACTCCTGTCAGGACCAGAAACTCCAGAGCAGAAAAAAAAAAGGCTTTGCTCTTGTGATGCTTCCAGACTCATTTTGCAAACCAGAGAGGTTTGGACCAGAATCTAAACTTTGTGCATTTATCCAAAACCCTCTGAGCTCTTTACTCTTTTAAATCTCTTTCATATGTGCCATGTCTTGCTCCCTGGGGTTACAAATGTGACTGCCAGGCAAGGACCCTTTAGACTCCAAGAAGTGCAGAAATCATGACTTGACTCTGTCTCCCCTCCCAGAAAGATGGTCAGGCAAGTCAAATGTACCAGGAAGGTGAATGCAGACACACAAGCACTGTAAAAGACCACTTGGAAAACAGAATTCCAAAGTAATTCTCAGCCCAGCCCTCTCACCAGAACTTTCTCCTTTGCTCTCCACAAACTGAGCTCTGACTCGCAGGGTCACTGCCCAGCTGTTTGCCCCGTACTGGGAGATGTGATCTCTGAGCAGAACAAGGCACACACAGTGATCAATCAGCCCACCCAAGGCTGGGCTAAGGCCAGGGAGGGACCGTCCTGCTGTGGCCATAGGGGATGTCAAGGGACTGGCAACATCCTAAAGAGACACGTGAGACCCTCTGAGCCTCAGCTGCCAGGCTCTGCCCTGCCAGGAATGCACTGAGAACACACCAAAGCCCCCACACCTACAGGGTGGGTCACCAGTGAGGGAGCTACTAGAGACTGGCTTGTGGGACTTCACATACTGAGTTGGTGCTCCAGGATGTCCTGCCAGGCATGGGAAGACGTCAGGAATTTCTGTGAGCCACAGATTTGCAGTACAGCCTTAATACAGAATTACTCTCCAGGAGACAATCCTAATAGCCATTTCTAGCAAATGCAGTGAGAACCTCTCTCTGCTACATTCCTATGCAGAATTACAGGAAAAGGCAACATTCTGGTCCACTATTTGATACAAATTATTTGTCCTTTTTTTTTTTTTCCTTGTCAAACATAAGAAACAGTCTTTTGTCTGTGTCTACACACATTTTCAGAAGAAGCCCACCTTGAGGAGCAGAGTCACCAGACAAGATGAAAGCTTAACAATTCCTGTGCCTTAGAAGTGCTGTCCTGGGCACACAGGAGCTGCTGCTCTATGGCCAGTAGCCTGAAGTGCTTTCCAGAGCTCCCAGTCTGGCTGTCCCCGTTTCAGATTCACTGCTGTTACCACAAAGGGGTGTATAGAGCAAGGTATTTCTACATGGCATCCTTCACAGTGATTGGACATAATGCTCCTCTTGTATTGCTCTTGCAGTGAAAGCTACAACCTGACCGAGGCTCATGTCATTTTATGATATTTGTCTGGATTTAGGTGAGAAATCTGGCAAATAATTTCAATAATATTTATTTATTAGGACCTGCCTAGACCAAGTAGATGCCTGCTGTATGTGATTCAGTTTAATAAAAGATAGTGGTGCTCTTCATAAAACTTATTTTAGAAATGTCATGACTAAATAGAATTAGTACTTTATTTTATATAAACACATGCTAATTCTGTACTTGATAGAATCAAGTTAAATGATACTGAAAAAACCCTCTAGAAAAATACACTGGAAGAAGTAATATTATGTTTAGTAGAATGTCTTTTTTTCTAATTAGTGCAACCAAGAAAGTCATTTTCTGGCTTTTCATGTAAAGGAATCCTTCTTCTCCAGTCAGAATATTTTAAGGGTGGGCTCTCCTTTTCTAAAACCACTATATACCCTCAGCAATTACACTTAGATCACTGCTGCCAGCATAGCTGGAAAGGCTCACTGTGCAGGGAAATCTGGCTTAACTCTCTGATGGGATAAGTTTAGACTCCCTCCCTTCCTTTGCATTTTCTAGTCCCACATCTGGGGCTTCCCCATGCAGCTCGGTACCTTCTGGGAGTCTTGCCTTTTTGGTGTGTAACTCAGAGCCCAGTGAGGCTGGATTCCTGTGCCAGCCACACGGAAATTACTGTGTGGGAGAACATGTAAAGGACAGGCTTTAGAGCCAACACCCCCTGCAGATGTAGCTCTGGGTGACTAGCTCTTGCCCTACAGATGGAATTAGTTTTGTACACTGTAAAAATTGGTATCTAGTCTGAAAGCAGTACCTGCAAAAACATCCTGGGTTAGGCTTGCTTTACATGTGTTTCCAAAAGGAGGTGTCTAGATTTATATACATAAAATAATTGTTTTGGCTAATATAAAAAGTGACTAGAAGGAAAAAAGGCCATGTTAACAAACACAAGCAGCCAGTTTTTGAGATCCAGCTTGAAGCTGCACATCTCATACTAGTTAGTCAAGAATTGTCATCAGCTCCAAAGGGGGATGTGAAAACATGTAGCATCTCTCTGAAACAGAAGCAGATGCAACTTCAGCAATTCTTCTGAGAAGGCACAGGAGTTAGTTATGTTTTTGCACATCCAAACTGAGGGCAGCTGTGGCTGCAGTGCTGTGCAGGTGTGGCACGTGAGGAGGGGGTGTGTGCATGTCAGCAGAGCCCTCAGAGCCCTCTGCCTCTTGGGCAGGCTCAGGATGCTGAGCACTGCTGTGTGCAGAGCCCCCCAGGCCTCTGGCACTGCAATACTGTGTGACAACAGCATGGGGAGGAGCAGAGCAGGGAACTCCCAGTCCCAGGAGCTGGTGCTTCCCTCTGGGAGGGCTCGTGTCCCACCATGCAGCTGTGTGGACATCCTGGCTTGACTTGGCAAGTCTGTAGCCAAATCCCTCTGTGATCTCCCCACAAAAATAGTCCAACAAAAGGAGAGCTGTACTCTTACAGGTCCTTCTGCCCCATGGATAAATGCCTTAACCTCCTCGTGCCCCCATGAAAGAGAGGTAATAATCTCTATAAACAGAGGTAATAGCATCTCCTTCCTCTTGCCCTCTCCAGCTGAACTAAGGAGCTTCTAAGTCAAGGACAACCCCTTGCACAACCAGATTTGTGTCTAACACCAGTTTCAGCTGGGTCTCACTCAGTGTAAGTCAATAATTCTGGCAAAGTGGCACTGGCTCACTGGTAGGGCCTGCACAGTATATTGATGCAATATTCATGACTTAACTAAACTGCCTCGAGAAATTCCAAAGCTAGAGCTGAAATTTCATCTTCACCATGCACAGCCATTTGCACACACAGACACCCTGGCATGCCCAGGTACAGGAGCGTAGTGCTCACAATACTCATAACGCAGTGAACCCTTTAAAAGGTATTATTACTTAACATGTTTCTGCAGCAAGGCACAGGTGTGCACTGTGATTTACAAAAGAATACAGACATGACCACTGCCCTCAGGGGTTTGTATCTGGGGTAGAAGTGACACAAGATAATAAAGCAAAGGATGACTTCATGCAAAAGGCAGCCCATATTTGTAAAGGTGTTTCTCCACACAGTATTTTTATGTCAAGCCACCGATATGACTGAAATAAGTGAATTAAAATACTGCCCCACAAAAGGTCCCCTGAGAAGGCCTGATTCTGCAAGGCAGTGGCTTCTTCATATTCACAAGCATGGCAGAAGGGACAACAGAGCATTTGTGAAACAGGGCCCTCAGCAAAGGCAAATATGGTCACACAATAGTTTAGACTGGTAGGATCTCACCTAGAGAACATCCATTCTGAACTGATCCACTCAAAGAGGGCTCAAGCCTAAAAAATCCACACACATGAAAATCTCAGTGGTTTGGTTAGCAACCTGCTCTGCTCTCGTGTCCTACTAAACTGAGCAGGAAGTTGACCTGAAAACAAATTTACTTTAAAAATTTAATTGGTAGTACTGTCCTTCGTTCCTTATTAGATTCAGAGAGGAGGGTTCTTTTGTGCTGGGGTTTTTTGCTTGCTTGTTTGTGGTTTGCATGTTTGTTTTTTATGATGTGGCAAGCATGTTTTCCACCTCTTCAATCACAGTGGACAATGTTTCCCTTGTTTGAGCCCCACACAGGTACCTCAGAAACCTTTAACCTTTGTCAAGAGCAAACCTAAAAAACCAGAAAAAAGCCCTCTGTGCCCACATAGGTATATAGGGTGTAGATTCCCTTCCCTTTTTCCTGAATGTTGGTTTTAGTTTTCTATGTGAAATGTCCTTTAAAAAAAAGAGTCCATAATCCACTGGCAACATCCACACATAAGAACTCTGCTATCATTCATAGACTGAAGCCGTTGAATTATTAGAAGAACAGAACAGTATAATACAATAGGATAGGACATGTAACGTGGGACTCCTCGTGATCCCTTCTGAGGACATTCCTGCACTTGAGGACCCAGCTTCTCTGAGATGCCTTCAGGACTCTGTGCTGTCTGACAAGGCTGCCAGGAGCCTTTTCACCCCGCAGTGCACTGCAAGGTGTCTCTGGCTGAGCCCTCCCATGGAACTGCTGGTGAACACTGAAAAGGAAAGGCACCAACCCTTCCCTCGGTGGGGCCAGTAGAGAACACAGGCAGGAGACGCTCTCTCAGCTCCAGCTCTTGCTCCCCACCAGGTCCTTTGAGAGCATTGTGGAAGCACAGCCAGCTGTGACACACACAGGCCTTTCTCAAAGGGACAGTGCTCCTCGTGCTTCCCCAGCCATGCTCTTGTGCACTCTCTAAATGGGTGCTCAGCACCATGTTCCGATTAAACTCTGACAAAAACAAGCAGTGGTGCTCTTGGAATGAAACTTTCTTTCCCCATTTGCTCTAAGAATGGGACACTGATTGTTTGTTAGGGCTGAGTTAGTAAGAAGTATTTGCTGTGACAAATGCAGTTTTACAGTGCAGAGCCTCAAAATTTCATATTTCTCTGGGCACTTCTAACCATGCTTTCAAAGATCACAACAAACTCCCTAACCTCACAGAGGCTCCAGAAAACTTCACCAAGGCACATGTTGCCAAAAGACAGTCAAAAACACAACAGAACTATGCTGACTGGAACAGAAATGCTGACTATTGTTTAAGCTTGCCAGGAGTTAACTGAATATATTTAGGGGGTAAATTAAAAAATCCTTGTAAATCATTGGAAGACTCATTACAGAAATCACTGTGGAAAGTACCACCAAGCCTTTAGAAAATAACCATGACATTGGAAAAATGTTCGAAAAATTGTGAAAAGCAGAGGCGGAGTAAACAGACCTTTTTAATAGACATGCTTCCAAAAGTGTATAAACAGTGACAGCAAGGAGCTGCAAAAAGGCAAGTGTGAAATAATTCTGGCTTATGTACAGCCCACTCTAAAAGAAAATTTGACAAACCCACATAAGCAACAGAAAACAATCCAGTTGACAGAGCAAATCTAAACTGATGGCCAAGATTCTGGCACTTCCAACCATAAAAACTTAGAGGGAGCCTGGAGATGAAAAGTGCTGAATAAGAGAAGAATCTGTAAATAAACCATTATGTCATATCATTGCACACTCATTTGAGATCTGCAATGTTCTCTGTCCTGACCACGTGTAATTGAAAATAGACACCATAGGCAGCCCAGTTAGAAGCTGCTGAAATCCTGGGCAACTCCTGCTCTAGCTCGGGTCCAACTAAACACACCTCTCTTGGATGAAATAAAATTAAACCAGACTATTTTCATTGACTGTAGTAGAAAATGAGGGGAGGAATTGGGAAATTTAGGGAGGAAATGGGAAATTAATGAATATGGTAAAGAGAACATTTCTCAACGTGACCATCAGCAGACTCCACCAGATTTGACCAGAAAGTCCTGCCAGAGTGGCAGATATTCAACCTGCTCCAGGTAACTGGGAGCACAGGAGCTGCAAGAGGAACCTCCCAACCATGGATGATATCTGGGGGGATTTTGACAACCAGCTACACAGGAATCAGTTTGTCCTTTGTCGGTGAGGGAAGATGTAGAATAAAAGCTGATCCACTGCTCAGGCGAGTGAGCAGATGGTTCTAGAACCAGAACACCCTCTGAGCAGCAGCCAGGAGGTGGGATCTGCCCAGGCTGAATGCTCTCCTCTTTACCTGTCCCTCACCTCAGAATGTTTAACGAAGCCAATTTACAGCTGAAAATCTGAAAAGACAAATGTATTGCCTTTGTCTGAAAGGGGGGGAAGTAAAGGAATAATAGGAGCAATAAGTTTAATTTAAGTAAGTGAAAAAATATGGGAACCAACCCCCATTTGTAAGCTCCTAACTAAGAACAAGGAGACAAGTAAGAGTCAAGAACAAATCATGTTAAACCAATCTAATTTCCTTCTTTTGCCACCCAGGGCCTCAGAGGCAGAGAAGAAGCAGTTTATGCCATATATCTTGGGCTTGAAGGGAGCTTTTGACACTGCTTTATATGACATTCTCACAATAAAACTAAGAACGTGCCAAAGGGGTACAGACCATCTGGAAATCATACTCAGAGGGTAGTTATCAGAATGGAAGTCCTTGGGCTCTGTGCTGGATCCAACACCAGTCAGCATTATATTCTGGACTGGACAAAGGGAGTAACTGCACATGGAATTTATGAATCAGGTCAGATTACAAGGGTCTGCAAGGAAGTTGGAGGAAGTTTGGGTCCAGACTAAAAATGATCATGGAGAAATGATCGGGAAAAAGGAAGAAAAGAGAGTTAAAGCAAAGAAAGAGAAGGCAAATAGGAAGGGCAATGCAAAGATCTGTACGTGGGAATAATGAGCTGCACAAACGCAAGCTGGGGACCATGTGGTGTGACAGCAGCTGCACGGAAGAAGCTGCAGATTGAGTGAGAGTCAGAAGTGTCCTGCTGCTGTGAAAAGAGCAGGCTGGCGTGAGGGACCAGGAGTGTGGCTCACAGCCCCCAGGAAGGGCTCCTGCTGCAGCCCAGGGAGGCTCTGCAGCACAGCTCTGCAGGGAGGCAGCAGGAGGGGCAGGCCCTCCGTTCAGAGGCTGCTGCTGGAGGGAGGCAGGGGCTGCTCTCAGAGCCCCAGAGAGAGGCAGTGGGCTTGCGTTAGAGAGCCAGTTTCGAGTTAATATTAGTAGAAGTCCTGAGGTACTGGAATAGACAATGGAACCTCCTCTACTAAAGATCTTTTGGAACAGATTAAATTAAAGCTGTTGTGAAGGACACTTGTGTTAGGGCTGATGGTCAGAGTAGAAATCCTCTGAGTGTTTCTGCCTGGCTTCTTCTGCTTGTACAGACTGACTGCATTGGTTTACAGCCCTGAAACACAGCACTGGGCACAGAAAGTTAGAGAGACAGAGAAATTAAATTAATCTCTGCTTTTATATACCAAGAAACTCAAAACTAATTATGCTGAAAAATGCAAAGAGAGGAAGAGAAAACTCTCACTGACTTGTTTTGCCCTTGGATCAAACCCAAAGAGAAGAGCCTGCACTATTTTCCTTGAGACTTGCTAATGAGTATGTTGAATAAAATACAAAATTACAAGGGAAATAAACTTGTCTGTAAAACTCTTCATTCAACACTACTTAGGGTGCTGTTGTCTGAGTTTTAGTTTATTCACTGAGATGTACCTATTGTCGTTTGCCATAAAAAGTTACTCAGTCTGCCCTCAGCTTTCAAGACTTGTTGAAAAGGGTGGGTTTGGCAAAAAAATTAAACTTCTGCAGTGGTGCATTTCTTCTTCCCACTGACCTATATTGTATTGTGCCATATAATCAATCTGGTGCCTTGTGTAAGTGCATGAGGAATTTGTTTTGTTTAACAGAAGTGTACAGTACTTTTTTCTACCATTGCTGATCCAACATTTAGGAAATTACTGGCCAAACAAGGTCTATTCTATAGTTTAATATTTCAAGTGAAATTACAGTTCTAATAGCTGACATTCATCAGCCTTATTCATCCAGTTGCTGACATGGATCATTTCAGGATGATATGTGCAATAACAATATTCTCATCTAGTTACTCTGACAAATAGATGTCTTGCAAATAACTGTGGAATGGTTAAATCTTTAACCCTGCCCTCACAGCTGAATGACTGAATGTATGTTCAGTGTGTCTGATCCTCAGCTGGCTGTGGTTACAGGCTGAGAACCCTCTGCAGAATCTAAGCCTGTCCTAGTGCAGTGAAGTACAGCAATTATGGAACTTGTCATAATTTCCACCTCACACCATACTGAGCTTAGTGCTCAGTTAGCAGTCAGAACTTACTCAGAAAGGACATCTGAGTGAGGGGTAAAGTATGGGCTGCTCCATGACTCCAAGGACAGAGAATTTGGCTCCTCTCATCCCATCTGCCAGAGCCCTCAAGGAATCAGGGCTCCAGTGTCTGCCTGTCTGAGCAGACACTGCCTGCACTGCTGGGGACTGGAGCACTTCCAGAGTCCAGCTCTGTTAGAATGCAAATGGACCCAGGAAAATGTCAGTAACAGGTCAGCAGATCCCAGGCAGGACTCCCCTGATGGCCTTCAGCACCTTCACCAAAGACTAAGGGCTTCATTTCAATTAATACTGTGGGGCATCTCCTATTGGAGATACTAGGTAAGATCAGCCAATTACCAGATCATGCTGCTCAGGAAAACCTTCTCCCTTATGTTTTGGGAACTAAACCACAATTGTCACCTTTGACACCAAAGCAGGCATTCCTAACAGAGAAAGGATGAATCCAAGGGTCACAATCAAAGCTAAAGCAGTGTCTTTTTCACCAAAGTAAAAACCCCAACAGAACAATTCTGGTCTATGTGACAGAAAACTTTTGGAAGTCAAATGAGAATTTTTGTCCTGAGACACAAATACTGAGCATATGCTGTGCCAAGTAACTACACAACCAGGATGTTGACTGGAAAAAAAAAATCTAGCCCCAAAGTTGAGTCAAATCCTGAATCTGCTGCTACTTCTGTGCTTAACTTCATGAACACCTCTGGGAAGACTTATCTCTGTTTTCTTGCAGAACAAGAATATTTTTGAAATCTCAGAAAATTCCATAAAATGAGATTATTGTTCTCCATTCAGGTATCACAGCAATCATTACTTAAATATTTTTAGCTGCCTAACAAAGACTTGCTTAGAACTGATTCCAAGTGATGACATGCTAATGGAAAGCTTTGTGTACAGCAGACACATTATTTGAGCCCAGAGGTTCCCTCCCCCATCAGCAGTTTCTGACAGACTCCACTGATCCTGGGACTTTAGTGAACTGCTGAGGTCATGCTTTCACTGAAGTTCAAGTGAAGTTTTAGAACATCCTCTAGTTAAAAAAATAGTAACCCCAAACCCCTTAATTCTTAGCAGGACAACCTAACTTGCTAAAGAAATCTGGTTTTCCAGCCAGATCTTATTGCTAAGCCCTTTTTATTTAAGAGCTCTGTCAAAAAAGGAGATTAATCTCTTCAGAGTGTCAATGTGGTTTCCATTTGATATTATCCCATGACTTAATTCCATCACTGCTATAGCTTTCAAGTGGGTGAAGGAAAGATGTTTTCCTCTATTCCTGGAGGTAATCAGGAATGCTGTGTGAAAGGAAGACACAGACAGGACATTCTTTAGTTTTACAAAACTGCAACTCAGGGACAGGTCACAGGCACAGTGGCCATGATGAAATGCCTCCCTTTCTACACTGGATACTGAGCAGAATATACTGAGCTTAAACACAAAATGTGCCCTCCCTGTCTCTAGTTAATCTCTGAGTAAATCTACTGAACGGTGGGGCACAGCTGCTCTGTCCCCTCACAGGTGTAAGTTTCTGCTTGGTCATAAGCATTTCTCTGTGCCCTTGTAAGGTGACAGAACCAAGTTTCCCTGGGTCTGATTTTGAAGAAAAGGAAAACATATCTATATATGTAGCTTCTATTGCATCTTGTACTTCAAATATTTCAATTTATAGTTTAAGAATATTTAAAAAGAAGGAAATTCTGCAAGCCAACAGGACACAATTTAAAACACAGGTCCCAGATTTGACTTCAGCTGGCGAGTGAAGAGGAGAGGAGTGAATATTGATACGTGTTTATAGAGATCACACTAGGAACTAGAACAGTGGTTCCCAAACTTTTTTGGATGGCTATCAACCCTCAGAATTTCTTACAGACCACCAGGCATCGTTATCATCAAACTTTTAATTGGAAACACTATTAAAAACAGTGTTTAATATGGCTCTGTGGATTAGCTGTGAACCCTTCAGCGTGGCCTCCTGGACCACCAGTGTTCTGTGGGCCACGGACTGGGAACCACTGAACCAGACTGCACACATCGTGCCCCCCAACCAAAGCCTCCGTGTCTGTGAGCACAGGCAGGCCTGCAGTGGTGGGATCTTCTCAAGTAATACACACTCACTTAAACCTTCTTGGTAGCTGAAAAACATAGAACCCTTTTGTTTTTCCCTTACCCCAAGTTTCCTTTTTATTGCTTTGCAGAAACAAGTAAATGTTGCCAAAACCCAGTTTTGATTGTTTCTTGTAGTATCTTCCTCATATCTGGCAGTGGCGTCATCTCTCAGGAAAATAAGAAATATAAAACATAACCTCCCCACACACACCGTGGACTGGTCATTCCAGAAGAGTTATGATATCTATGAATCCAAAAATTAAAAAATTAAAAATTGCTTCTGAGGTTTTGGGCTTTCTCTTTTCTGCTCTGGAAACTTTGTTCCGGTTTTTTCCTTCCCAAATCCATTAATGATGCTAAAGCTCTGTGTGTGGTCATTAAAGCATTTCAGCAACTTTCTGCAAATCCTTGCTGGTTATTCTTTGGCTGCAGCACTAAAGTTTGCCTGTTTACCATCAGAGAAACATACAGAGGGTGCTGAGAAGGGAACTGGGGGGAGCGTCGGGAGCAGCCCGGGGCCACGATGCAGCCCCACGAGCAGTCGGTGGCAGTGGGGCCTCTCGTGGGAGCAGGGATGGCCTCAGCTTCCCTGCCAACTGCCCTGCCTCTGGATGTCCTTGTGCCCCACAGGCAACTCAGCCAGCCAGTGCACACAGGGGGCTTATTCACCTCTTCACATGCTCATTAGCAACGGCTGGAACATGCAGTGGGGAGTGAGGATCCTTGGCAAGTAACAGCACCATAGAAAAAAAAGAATTTTGTTTCGAGAATAGCTCCTTTTGAACAAGACTGGCTTCCAGGCCAGTATCTCACCTGTTTTGGAGAGGTGCTGCCACAGCACCTCCATGGCCCTTGCATGCCAATAGCCACGGTAATGCAGAGGTTTGAGTCACAGCAGGAGTGGAAAGGGTTCATTACAGCAAAACTAACGCACAGGAGAAGTCATAAGGGAAAGGGGCAATCTCTACTTTACCTTGAAACACAATGAAACCTGCCCAGCTCTTGTGTCTGTAGGCCTTTCTTGCAATGATTTACATTCAGCATCATTAATGGATGAATTTATAAAGTTACATTAATAATCTGCCCCTTTTGTGTCCTATCCTTCTTTTCATTGTCTGAACACTTCTCTTTCCACGCAGTGCCAGTGCTTAGAGGTAATTATCAACTTGCTCATCCTTCATCTGGAATAGGTAAAGTTCAGCTTGCAAACCTGCCTAGAGAGTGTGACCCCAAATGCTGTGGCCTCACGCCACCAGACTCCCTGCCACGTGTCCCTCTGGTGAAGAGGGTTAGGTGGGTGCACCCCCGGGGGAACAGCCCCAGCTGAGCCAAGCACGGCAGACACGGGGGCAGTTCTGCCAGAACGAGGAATACACACGGAGCAGTCCTGCCCTGCTCACGCTGCTGCTGTAATAATGTGTGTACTTTCTTTAGCAAGTGCTGCCTTTCTGCCAACCCCTCAGCTTTTGGCTTCTCTCCACAGGAAGCAGGGAGGCTGCCTTCACCTATGCCATTACTGCTGCCGGGGTTGCACACGCTGTCACGGCCGCCTGCAGCCAGGGCAACCTCAGCAATTGTGGCTGTGACCGAGAGAAACAGGGCTACTACAACCAGGAGGAGGGCTGGAAGTGGGGAGGCTGCTCCGCGGATATCAGATACGGCATTGAGTTCTCCCGGAGGTTTGTTGATGCCCGAGAAATCAAAAAGAATGCACGGAGGCTGATGAACTTGCACAACAATGAGGCTGGAAGAAAGGTATTGCAGAGAGGATGAGGGATGGGGATCCGTGTGCGCTGGAGGACGGGGGGTGGCTGGCTTGGTGGCAGGAGCATTCCCTGAGGACTCGTCCGTCTCTCTACTGTTACCCCACACCCGCAGCAAGTCACCCCACGGCACCAAATGTTTCCGTTTTGTTGCCCTTTCCTTTTATCAGAGCTGGCCATGTGTTACAGATACTCCTTTAAAAATTTCGGCTTCCTAAGCCTTCTTTCCAGTCCCTCTGATAACGGAGAGGACCTTGACATAATGATAAATCACTGCATTTCATCTGATCTGCTAAAATCCAGCAAGGGATGTCAGGGCTTGTGGTGGGACAGGACTGAGTGCCTGCACTGCTCATCTCCCACAGCACCTGTAGCTATTTACTCCAGCCAAACCCAGAACATTTCTTTGACCCCAGCTCTAACTAAATACACATAAATACACAACACACTGCTTAGCAAAAGCACAGCTGTCCCTTTGTCACTGGTGGGCTACAGCTGGCTGCCTAAGTGTCACTCTGGGAGAAGAAGCAGTTTCATGTCTATAACCATGACTGAATTGCTTCCATGGAAACAATAAACATCATGGAGCTACACTGATTTATGGAATAACAATCCTCACAGCTCTCAAGGCTTGCCCTTTAAAAAGCATAGCAATTCTTTCTGCCCAATATATGCCTCCCTTAGGAGAGATTTTAATTTACCCTTCAGAGGGTTTTCCCCCATGTTAAAAAAAATGCTTCTTCTGCCCTCCAGTGTTGCAGAAGAATCCAATATACCAACATACCAATCCAATATAATCCTTCTCCCATAGCCCCCAAGGTCAGACTGAAACCTCCCCCTGTGTGCTTTCAGTTGTGCCCTGAGCACTGAGCTGGGGGGTGAATTGGTGCTGATGGGAACAGTGCAATTCTCTGCCTGCCTGGATTTTCAGGCTGGCTGTGCACTGCAGCTGAAGGGGACACCTGTCTATTGGGATGAAAAAACATCATAAATTCGATGTGGTGAGAGAGGCATAATCTCCAGTGTAGAGAAAGGCTGGATACTTGGATGATGGTTGCAGCCTTAAGAGGGGCGCAATTTTTTCCCCCAGACTTGCTGCCATGGGAATAGAAAGCACCTCATCCAACAGCTGAGTGTCAGTCCCAGGTCTGACCACCTCTCTTAGGCTGGCCATTCCAGCTCAGCATCACACACTGTGTTTGGAGGCAAAAGAGGGTGGAAGTCAAATGTTAAACTTGCCAGGGATCATTTATTACTGCTGGATGCATTATCATCCCTGCTTAAACTGTGGTGTGCCCTGTGCCACTCCCCAGATATCCTGATGCACGTCCTGCTTGGGCCATGTTAGATGATATTTAAGCTTTCCAGGGAATTTCTGATGGCTATGGAATGCATGAATCCCCTCAACGCTCCACACTGCATCCCCTAATGGCTCTGCATTGCATTTCTAAGAACTGCTTCAGCTAATGGCGGTTTTTAAAGTTCCTGATAAATCTGTAAGAACTAGCACCAGTGACAAAATCATAAACTTGCCATTGGTGCCATTTGGAAGGAACAAATGCTTCGGGATTGCTGGTGACATGAGACACGACTGATGGAGGATTTATGTCTTGTGGCCAAGCGGCTCCGTGCTGTGTGCAAGAGCAAAGGAACATCCACTGTGATTGGGATGGGAAGTACAAGTGTGGAAAATGACAACGAGCCCCCAAAGGGGCACTAGTGTGAGTCTAATGCAAATGTCACTGGAAGAATGGCTTGTTGCAAATCTGAATGACTACACAGAGATCTGTGGGCAGAACTCTGATAGAGCAATGAAAAATTAAATACCAACAAAACCAAGTCAGCTTTGATGCTGTTTTATGAGACAGCTTTCAACCATGTATTTTTAGAAACAAGTGTCTTTATTCTGGGATAAACTAACTTAGAAAGAGTACATCTGGGAACACACACCATTAATCTTAACTTTTTGTTGAAAGCTTCAAAACAACGACTGTCTCTCATGGGGAATCTCATCCATAAAAAGGGGGGATTCTGTTTGTTGTTTTTAAGGGCTGAGTTAAAAGAACAAGCTGACAAATTTGTAGCAGATCATAGCCTTTACCAAAAAGCAGAAAAGGAATGTTTCTAACAGTCTATCAATCAATGAGGCTCTTAGGATAGACAGTGACTGTGGGCATGTGCAGAACATGCTGGCCTGTTCCCTTCCCTTCCCTTCCAGAAACACCCATCACACTGACTGCCAGCAACTCAGCCTGATACCATCCCAATATTTACTCCTTGGGAATGGGGATGGGTTTGTCTTGGGTTGTTTGAATGCCTGGAAGATGACGGCAGCTTATTTTACATTTTAAACAATAAGAGTGTTAAGAGTAAAAAACAAATAACTCCAACTCTCTTCAGAAGAGATTATTCAATTACTTGGGACAACATTTCTATCTAAGCCATGGCTTGTTCTCACAGTTCCTGGTACCCCAGGACTGTGGTACTGGGAAGGAGCTTTTTGCTGACTTGCTTTGGCTGTAGAACAGCTAATGAGGTGATTTGTTGGCCACCATTCATTATACATATACATAGACACATAAATATATGTAGTGTGTGTGCACATCATGATGGGTATTTATACATATTTATATGCATTGTCTGTATTAAAATAGGTAAGAGTGTTAGTCAGCTCCCCTCACCTCACAGGAAACACTGTCATTTATGAGCTCACTCTTGCTGGATGCACAGCATTCCCTAGGGAGCTGCACACCCCTCACTGCCCCGGGACAGGACAAAGCACCCACAAAAACACTGCATTAAATGATCCAAAATTGCAGTGGAGGCTGAAGTCCAGTTTCAAATGTGAAACCCAACTAATTTTATGCTCTTATAAGGCTGAAATATTCTTAAAAATGTGACTTTGTTTCCTAAGTCATTTCAGCGATGTAAAGAATGTGACTTTCCAGGTTTTACAGCCTCGAGTCCATCGTTTGCTGAAAGTTTCTTTCTCTAAAAGCAACAAATTATTTCACTGCACATCCCTTGAGAGAACACTCCTGAAGGAAAAGCTTCATGCTATACTTTCCACTTTCTCACTTAAACTGATTTGCAGACAGGTATAAATCCAATGTCTCAAAGTCTGGTGTTACAGCTTGGGTCAGATAACTAAGCCTTATCCATATGTCCTGAATATGCAGAATCTCCTGAGGATACATCTCCTGCTTCCAGTTGGGTTGCATTTACTAGCCTCCTTTCTAATTCCAGAAACACACCCTTAACATGGACTGCTAGAAGCTACATCTGGTACTATCCTGCTTTTTGAGCATTTTGCTTTGAAATTAGGGAGGGGAAGAGCTAAATATATGAGGACTTGCTAAATGGTTTTATTCAATTAAAGGGTGTCAGGGAGGCAGGTGGAGAACAGGAGGAGGGGAATTGATACCTCCTGGCACCTCCAAGGGTTCCCAGCCCTGCTGAGCCCTGGCCAGTGCCAAGGAAAAGGCACCTCATGCTGTGGCTGGACATCAACCTGCTGCAAAGCAGAGGCTCCCTGCTCCCACCAAATAAAGTAAGAAAAATAGAGATGAGACAAGAGAAGGAGTAGGCACAGGAATTCAGTTCCCCATCTCCCATGCCACAGACCATGCAGCTGAAGCACCCTAATTCCTCTCCTCTGCTGCCTCCATGTCTTCTCCTCACAGGCCAGGCACCATCCCAGGACACATGGCACAGATTGCTCAGTATCGGGCTCTGGGCCCTGCTGTAAGAGGGAATCATTTCAGGACTTTTCTATTAAAGGAGTATCATTCCAGCCTACTAATGTCAGCTCCAGCCCTGCCTACCCAAGTTAAAAACCCAAACCCAAATAAACCCAGTTTGGATTCCCAGATGGGTCCATGAGATCAGCATTTTGTCAGCAGTGGTGGACCCCGGGCTGCACTGGGACTTAGGCTGGCCAGTGCCCACACATCTTATCAAGCCATCAGCTGTCAGGCTGCAGATGCAGGAGTTTCAAAGGAGTGGTGACATCCTGTGTGTGACCAGCATCTGTGTCTTTTGCTACCCTACCCAAAACAAAAGTTGATCCCTTGCATATTTGATGCAAGACAACTCTTAAAGTCTTATTTTTTTTTATTTTTTTTTTTTATATTACAGTCAAAAAGTAATATGGATTTTGTTACATTCAACATCTGGTCCAAAAATGTGCATTTCCATTAAGGAAAACACAAACCAGGAAAGGCAAGCCAAAACAAACACATACAAAATGTTACTATTGTTTTTTTTAGACTTTATCCAGATAGGGTTTTTAATACGTACAGAAACTGTATCTGATGTTGTGCAGTTGGGTCTAGATATGGAACTTGAAAAAATGAATTTTGTTTTGTGCCTATCATTTTGTTTTATTTTGGTCTTTACAAGTCCTTTTCTACTTAACTGGCTGTGGACAGCCCCCAGGTTGCATTTTCAGTGTATGATTTACGTAGGTGTAAGAAGATGTGGGATTAGGAAAGCTTAGACTTTACATTTCAGAATTCATTTAACAAAGGAGCAGTAGTTAGAACATTTTACTTGGCAAGATCACAGTGGGGTGGAGTGGGCCTGTATGTGGAAAAGGGACCTGAGGAATGTTCCTACGATTGGTCTGAGGCTGCACAGCCCAACGATGGGAATTTGCTCTGGGAGGTAGATCTTGCTGTAAAACCACTCAAGAGTAGATAGGAGGCACTGACGGGCGACAAATGAAACTGCTGAGAGAGTGGGTCCTACGAGCTAATGATTTCCAATCTTTAATCGAGCACCCAGCCTGGCATAGGGCATTACATTTGGGTAAACAAGTACCTTTAAAGCTCAGGGTCAAAGCTTTGATGGGAATTTTGCTGTGGAGAGCTGAGCTGGAGGGATATTTGGGAAGCAAAACATGAGTTGCTCTTCATTGAGAGCCTTGGGCGAACAGGGTCACATCTGGCGACCTCTGGCAGGCCCTGTGGCACACAGCTGGCAGTGGGGAGCTGCTGGAGGCACCCTGCAGAGAGGGACACCTCTGGGAAAGCCTGGCTGGTCAGCAAGGAGGAGCACTCCAGCGTTAGGGTGGAAGGAGGGGGGGAAATGTTGCTTAGAATCTGCTTAGTTTGGGCCTTATATTCCCTGACCTCCAAGTTTTTGGGCACAATTTTATACCCACAGCTGACTGTGGGCACAAAAATTATAGCATTCAGGAATTTAACTACCTGATGATTGGGCCTGTGCTCAGTGTTGTAACCCCAAGCATTCCACATTCATGAGAGAAGCCTCCAAAAAAATAAAAAAAACTTGCGAGATTGGCTTCAGGAGCATGAGTTAATACTTTTTGAAACTTCTGCTGTTTTTTGAGCCTAAGTGGCTTTTGCATTTGCAAGTTCTTCCACTATCACAAACAGTGGGAACCATCAAAAAATACAGCATTGAAATTTGCTCAGCAAAATGAGTCATGAAACTGGACCTTCAAAAGGACAATGCCAAAAAAAGAAATCAAGATGTAAAGTTGCTAGAGATTGTACTACAGAGGGTGCCAGGCAATGTGTATAAATCATATATAAAATGTATAGAAAAATGCACATAAATGGCAGCATCTCAACCAAATACACACACAGGCAAATCTATATATACACACACACACAGACATCCATCCATAAATACACTTTTCAGAGATGTCCCCTAGGACAGGTGATATCTGTGTTTCAGGAGCAATGACACTTTCTAGTGTCTCAGGGAATCACTTCAGGGGCAAAGACAGAGGCTCCCTGGGACAGTGCCCAGTGTGAGGAGCCCACAAAAGAATAAGGAGCCTCATTAACTTCACCTCCTCACCTTCCTCCCTCCTCCTCCTCTCTGAGCAAGTTACTCACTTGGCCTTTCCAACCAAAATACAGACATCAGAAACATGTGCAGAGTGTGACAAACATGTACACCTCCCCAGGGTTTACTGCTTAGGGCCGACAGATCCCACAGGCTCTTTGGTGAAGTAGATAAAGCTTCCTCCCCCCACCTTCTGTCGTGGATTTGGCTTCAGTTCTTAGAGCTGCAACTGCATGTTGAGAAAGCTATAGTAGCAGGTAGGTTTCGACAAAATCTGGCCTATTTCAGCAATATCAAGCACAACTCCTAAGCACTTTCATAATATATACTTTTATACTCTGTATTTCTAAGCACTTGTATACTGTACATCTAAACCCGCATCTAGATCCCGATAGATTTTTGGAACCCAGAGTTGTGGAACAGGACTGACATTTTGTTTGGGGGTCTTTGGAAAAAGACCTCCTGCAAAGGCCTGAAATGGACACAGAGGAGACCCTGGGGACCCCTGAGGGACCCTGCAGAGTGTCACAAGGAAGTCCTCTGCTCACTGCCGCTGAAATGCCGCTGTTGCTTCCAACTCAGGATATTCTGTGACTCTTGCATAGGTTGCTCAGCTATCTTATACTTGCTACTGTATGTTGGCAAGGGAGAATCCAAACCAAATATTCTCTTTAATATTGAAACCCCAGAAATTTGGGAAAAAACAAACCATACAATTTAAGTGAAACTCAAACAACTCAGGAGGGTGCCCTCTATTTGCAGGGATAACCAGATCTGTGCAGCTTTTATTTTAAGGCCAGTTTCTGAAGCAGTAAGCATTTTTTACTCCCTCCTACTTCATTATGCCATTGTACTCGGATTTCGGCCCTTTCATCCCTTGCCCATTTCAGTCATGTTCTGGGATCTGCAGGGAAACCACTACAGGAGATGGTCTGCAGCATCAGTAATGCTTTCAGACAAGCTCGGGGGCTCATGTTTCTGTGCTCGCGGCCCACTGCGAGGGGAAGGATCAGCTCGCTTTGTTCTTGGGCCTTGATTTTCATAAGCTAATGATGACTGTGGGTGCAATTATGGTCAGGCTTAAGTGGTAGCGCGAGGGCAGAAAAACAGGGAGGTGCTTCCGTGAGGCCGGTTTTCCCTCTGCTTCCCCAGAGCAGGAGGGCATCTGCCTGCCTTCCCCCGACACCCCCGGGAAAGGGGTGTGCCAGGCGTGGAGGGGCTTGGGGACAGCAGGGGTGGCAGGGTGGGAGTGCAATCAGCCCCAGCCCCCACCGGCCCAGGTCCCTTCCAGGGCCCGTCTGATGCTGGATTAGCCTCCCCTGGATGAACCTCCTCTACCACTGGCAATAATAAATGCTCCCAGTTTTTTCCCTCACTGTTGAGCAGGATCTCTAATGTTGTGCAGTCATTGCCATGGTGGGAAAAGATGTGTTTGTGGCTGATCATTTACTTTACAGTTGGACTAAACACCATAGGGAGTGCTGCTTTTAAAGAGGATGGGACATTCTGTGGGTGGAACAGTCGATAGGTGTAGAGGCAAACCCCTTAACTACGCAGTGAATACCCAGTCATGACTCATGAAAGGGTTGAGTTGGAGAGGACCTCAAGGATCCTCTGGTTCCTACACTCCTGCCTGTTCAGCCACACAGTATATACTGCTCCATGATATTAAAGCTGGCCAAAATTTTTTAAACATTCTTTGATCATTAGCTAGAGCAATTAAATATTCTGAATCTTATATGCTTTAAAAAGTTTGAAAGGTTTTTTTTTTCTATTTTCAAAATGGAAATGGTTTGAGAAATTTTAAGTCCTTTGTGGTTCTAAAGACATGTCTTCCGAAATTGAAATAAATATTCTCCAATATTTGGAAACAGAATAGAAACGTTTTCCAACAAAATGACAAAACACTGTGTTTGCAACCAGGTGCCAAGTAAAACAGAATGTGTTATGAGCATTCAGCCAGCAGTAATGAATATTCATATGAACTACACAGGCTGAGGATTAGACAAGCTTGCAGTACTGTTTCCCTGCAGTAACAATATGCAAATGTCTGTACACACAGGTTCTGGAAGAGAGAATGAAACTGGAGTGCAAGTGCCACGGAGTTTCAGGCTCCTGTACAACCAAGACCTGCTGGACCACACTTCCTAAATTCAGAGAGATTGGATATATTTTGAAAGAGAAATACAACGCTGCAGTGCAAGTGGAGGTGGTACGAGCCAGTAGACTAAGACAGCCAACCTTCCTGAAGATCAAGCAGATTAAGAGCTACCAGAAGCCCATGGAAACGGATTTAGTGTATATTGAAAAGTCCCCCAACTACTGTGAGGAAGATGCTTCCACAGGGAGCGTCGGGACCCAGGGGCGGCTCTGCAACCGCACGTCCCCCAACGCGGACGGCTGCGACATGATGTGCTGCGGCCGAGGCTACAACACACACCAGTACACCAAGGTGTGGCAGTGTAACTGCAAATTCCACTGGTGCTGCTTTGTCAAGTGCAACACGTGCAGCGAGCGGACAGAGGTGTTCACCTGCAAATAAGGGCCGGGCCGGGGCCGGCACAGCAAACCCCGCGGCGGCCGAGGGTGGCACAACCGCCACGGCAGCGTTCTGCACATCCCAGCCCGGGGAAGAGCCCCCGGCAACACCACACCACACCCCCTCCCACTACTGCTGGCACTGGGAAGGATGGGGCATTTTGGCTGCCTGGCTGTTGTACCTGCTTTGGAAACAAGGGCAACAGGATTAAGGTGATGTTGACAACCACACGGAACTTTCTCTCTCTCTCTCTCTCTTTT
>VXBA01002293.1:77154-156365 GCA_013399895.1 Serilophus lunatus
TTTTTTTTTTTCCCGCTACAATCTGGGTGTTGTAGAATTCTCTTAGTGTTTTAAGTTATACATATCAGAGAAGCTGATTGCATTGCAGCTCCCATGACATTTAAAAGAAAAAGATACTTTCTCCTATTTTACACCAACAAAACTGTCGAGCCCTGTGCAAACAAAGTTTTTTTTTAAGGAAATGAAATCTTCGCTGACTAGAACACAGCAGTCTTGCTACAAAAACCTAAATTGCTAAGAAAGCAGGTAGAGAAAAAACGACTGGTAGGGAATGAAATCTATGGCAGAAATACCCCATATCAGTTTGGAAAAAAAACCCCAATGATCGTTCACAAAATTACATCAGCTGCCAGTGACACTGGAATTCTTTGAATGAACACTAAAAATAATTATTTATGTTTTTAATAGTATCAAAAAATTCTAAGCACTAACGGGTAGCTATGTCTTAATTCTGTACTAAATGTAAAGTTATTGTAACTCTGACTTTATGACTTTTGTATTTGGTTCTCCCTAAGTTCTTCAATGCTACTGATCTGTTGTCACTCCACTATTAGAGAGTTCAATTACTGTAGGCCTTAAGCAACTACCAGAACTGAGCAAAAACATCACATGAAACTGTGGTTACAGATGTTTGATATAGACTTTTTCCTCTTGCCTCCTGAATAAGGATGACTTTCTTTAGACTCAGGCCTGAGGTGTGGAGAGCCTGCTCTCAGCTCCTCGTAGGGAGTTTTAGGATACAAGGACATGCTTTGACATGTATCAAAGGATTTGCTTTGCTGTCAGATGCACTGGCAGGATCTCCCAAGTATTGTGGTCTGCCTTGAAAGGTTAGAAGTTAATGCTTCCAAGAGTCTTCAATAACTTCTGCCCTGTATGCACTCAGAGGTTAATACAGGTATGGCAGCTGAGCTCTAGGCTGCTGCAGCCTGGGAGCTGTGGTGGCTCCACGAGCATAAGATAGCGAAAATTTGGGTTACTCTGTGTCCTCCTTGTCCTAAAGTTGGCAATAACATGTCCCCAGGTAAGCACATGAATGTTAAGAAAGAAGCTCACCTCTTACACAGCACTCAATCCTAATTCACACCTTTTCCCTAGAGAAGATTTTTTAAAAAATCCTCAAATATTTCACTACTGTAAAATCCAATGTTGTTAACCCCAAGATCCAGATATAACACAGCCCATTTAACCACTCAAGTGTTAGCTTGTCCCAAGGGCCCCTACTTGATTTGTGAGAACTTGGATTAAAGATGTCCTCATATTTGCATATCTGCATTTTTAGCTTTTGTTGCATTTCATCACCGTTACTGAGGGGCTGCAGAGCCACGAGTCCTCCCCACCTGACAAACACTTGTCACACCCCACAGTGTTCCAGGGACAAGGGGCTGGTGGATCTACTGCTCCACCTGCTCCCTTGCTGGATTTGTGAACGAGCCAGAATTACCTCTGGAATTTGTGGCCCTGTGTTCCCAGAAGAGACTGATGACCTGGGGACCTTCATTCGAACACTCCTGAGGACCTGCCTTCCTCACCCCAAAGTCAGACCCCTTTGATGAGTCTCTCCCACAGAGCAATACAAAAGGGCTCCTTTTTTTGGTGTTTCTGTTGGTTTCTAAATACCAGCCTTGGCATGGATGAGTGCAACTTCACAGAAGTCAGCAGGGGCCCCCAAAATACTGGAGCTGCTCCATATAATCTAAAGTCCCTTTGATTCATGGGTATTGTTGAGTAATAGTGAGATACTGTACTTTCACTACATTCTTGACAGGAAGCAAAGAAAGCTCCCAAACACAGTAATGCACAGTCTTATGGTACTAGGTCTTGTAAATATATTAGAATAGTATTTGTTAAGTACAGTTGAGGAATCCAATTAAGTTATATTGTTGTATATCGTTTAAATGTCTATAGAGTATTTTAAATTATTGTGAACTACACTGCGTTAAAAAAAAAAAAAAGGTTATATATTATAACACCAACCACTCCGAAAAGTGGACCAAAGTGACACTTTCTTCTCTTTTCTGTCCATACCCCTACTTCAAATAGCTCTGTCTGCTATTGGGAGAGCACTGTAACAGTCCTATGATTGGGTTAGCAGTCTAGAACACAATGTTTCAGAGCATCCTATAAAGGCTTTGCTCATGTGGGGATGCAGCATTCCAAAAGGTGCTGTTGGCACAAAGCAGGGGCTGACTGTGGAATGCTTGGACTTTGAAATATGTCCCAAGGAAAAGCAGTTTTGGCCAAAAACCACCATAACCACTAGTGTATCCAAAATGGTGACCTCCTAGCGAAGGTGTCCATCAACAGAAGTGGGTTACACACAACTTCTATTTTACTTTGATGTCAAAGAGCTGTGACAAGAGAGGTTGGAATGTGACCAGCAACATGTGGTTTAACCATATCTTAGCCACGACAAAACTCACAACACTGTATGTTATTAAAGAACTTGAGAGCAAAGATCAATTTGTTTACTATGTTAATGTTTTATGGCAAGCAGAAAACAAAAGATGAAATGTGTTTCCATTAAAACTTAATTTTTTCCCCTTCTAGTTCCCTTTCTTTCTATTTGTTATTCATTTATGAAAAAAAAAAAAAAAAAGGCAACAAGGCCGTTTGTGTACAGGCTTTTCTGGGTGAGAAATGACAAGCAAATTCCGAGTCCAAAGCAGTTTTTGTGTTTTGTGAAGAACAGTGATGAATCTGCCGGTATGTGGTACCACAGCCCTAAGCCACCTACTTACACTAGTGCACAGACAAACTGGCACAGGCACCAACTTTGGACCACCAGACACTTCAGTTGGGTACAGTGAGGAGATAATTTTTCGGTTAAAGAAAATAAAGATTTTGTGATAGAAGTGTTCTTGACCATGAACATAACAGAGTAGCAAATAGAGAGGAGTAAGAGGCATAGTGGAGAGGCTTGAAGGTCATGGCTGAGGCAGCTGCACATGCCCTGGTTATTCCAGCAAGCTATAGACACACCTGAAAACCCTGCCTGAATATGAACCTGAAAGACTTTTACAGCATCTACCTCGGTCAGAATAGCAGCAACCTCCTTGATACTGAACATAGTGTCTTCCTATACAAAATCTAAAGAAAATGTACAACATTTGCTGTATTTACCCCTCAGGGAAGATATCCAGATATAGATAGAGGTATAGCCAAATTCTACATGAACTAAGTCCAAAATAACTTCATTAAAATGAACTGAGTTGGCCTGGGTTTACAGGAGCATAAGTATGCACAGCATTTTACCCACAGATGCCAAAGAAAACACTGCACCTTCTTTCTAATTACCTCATGGGAAACTTGTTAACAGAGCCGCAGGAAGTTTTTATAGCACATGATAATGTTACATTCGTTTCTACAATGACATCTGGAAAGGAGGTGAAACTCATCAAAAGATTTGCAAATCTTTTAACAAATCTAAAGCATGTTGTTAGTAGGTCACCTGAAGTTTTAAAGGTATTTGCAGGGGTTTCCTTCTTAGTTTAAGGTCCAAACCCCAAAGTGATAGCGAAGGTAACAGATCCAGAGCCTCCCTGGCAGCAGCTTTCCCATGCAGAGACCTCGGTGTGCCTTTCACCATTGAAGGCTCCACTGGTGCTCAGCAGAAAACCCTTTCTGTAAAGCTACAGATAATTTGCATTCATAGCAATTTTCATAAGTGGGCAGGATGGCTGCAGGTTTCCTTTCCAAGCCCTGAGCCCTTTTGTTGCAGTCACAGTTCCCACAGCGAGGGCGGTGCAGTGAGTGCTGCAGCAGAGACCCCACATTCCTCTCTCCGAGGGACAGCCACCGGCGTGGGATATACACTACAAAGGCTGGGCCTAAGGGGGAAGGCACCCAAGCTGGGGTGGTAGGGGAAGTCACAAGCAGTTTCACTTTGTGATGCTGATATCGTAAGGAAGGTCCAGCCTGCAAAGCAAACCGCCCTGTAGGCTGAGCTTCACCCACCAACTCACTTCCCCTGCAACCCAAACCTTGTGTCGGCATCTCTGCACGTGCAGACTGGAGCAAGCGTCCCCAAAGGCTGGCAAGTGGTTTCCTTTCGGCTGTTGCCTTCTACTAGGAAATTGTAGAGCATCATTTTTTGACAGGGGACACGCATTTGTAAATGTAAAACTTGCATATAATTTTTTAAATGGTGATTTATAGTCCTTCCCCCTCCACATTCCTGCAGCACAGAAACAAAAGCTTTAAAAGATTTGTTTGGAGAAGAATAAAGATGGCAGTTTTCACATAATACATGGTGGTTATTTGCATTGTGTTCCACAGTGCGGAGACAGAGGGAATAATACTGCTGTAAACTCCAAATCTTTACTCATGCTGTTCTTACTGAAAGCAATACACTAAATATTTCCTGCTTGGAGACCCCAGTGTGAGTCTACTCCTATCACCCTGCTCAGAAGTTAGTCCTGTGAAATGCCAAAAAAATAAACACCAAAGTTCACTTTGTTTGCGTGTCCTCTTATTCTTGATGCAAACAGACCATAAGATCAGTAAAAACCACCTTACTGACACTTAAACTTGTGTGTAGGTGTTAAAACCAATGAAGAAATTTGTCCCATAGGCGACCCCAAACAATTGGCAGCCGCATCAGACACTGGCAATGTTTGCATGGAAAGCCAGCTGTATGATTAGCCCCTGCCTTCATTTGCCCAGCAATTTAGGGGAAACCCTGCATTTTAGATCCCATACAACTAAAAGGAATTCCCAAGGAGATTACGAGATTTTGATCTTATTGTTTAATTCCTGTGGCTCAGAATGAAAAGGAGCATTCCCTCAATCTTTGGGTAAAGGGAAACCCAAAGGCATTTTGAAGATTATTCACACCACTCAACTTAAAAGACCAAGAGACAGGCTAAGGGAGCTGACAGCCTCTCTGGAGTCCCTCTACAATAGGGAGAGCAAACTTGCTCCAAGGGAGGTCTTGGGTCAGCTCTGACAGACCTTCTGCCTCCCAACTGAAGAAAAACTTGAGGGAGAAATGCTGGATGATTTATCTGTTGAAATTAAGCACCAAAAATGGTGTAGTGTGAACTTCCATTTCCCTTCAACCATTTGCCACAGCTGCTCTTGGACACTAATTATCTTTTCCACAGGCTTTTTTAACTGCAAGCTTTATTATTTTGTGTATTGTCGAACAGATACTCTATTAAGTCAGTGAAATTGGCTTTGCATTTCCTTTTTACTGCCACCCTGTTCTCATCTCTTCCAACCAATCTCTGACTCCCGATTTTACACATGGGATATTTCCCTGCAGAAATGATTTCAAAGAGAATTGCAAAAGCCAGACAATTATCCAGATATTTTATTGAAGCAGTTTCCTGCAAAGCCAATTATTCATGATTTTGAATTCCTTTTAACATATATGCTGTGCAGAGAACTCTAATCCAAGGGGTGAAGGGTTAATAATATTACGATACTGATGGTGAGGGCTCCTACCAGGTGTCCATTGCAACTCTCTCCTGGTTCTTTCACCAGAGTGCTTCCAGGCTTGGAGCACATCAAGCACTTCCCAATCACCTGCAAGGATTGCACCCTGCCACTGAAGCCGGGTTCACCTCCAGGTTAGGCCTGTTCAAAAGGCAGTGGAATTTAACAATCACGTCTTTTCAGGAGTGCTAAACATCGTGGTTGCTTGTCTCAGCACCTGGGTGAGGTAAATATTATATTCTTTATAGACACAGAAATATATGCATAACAGGAGGGTTAGGTTGGGTGTCAGGAAAAGGTTCTTTTCCCAGGGCAGTGGCCACAGCTCTAACCCCAAACAATCCGGTTCTTTGATTTTGGGGCTGCAAAAGTGGAGATAAGGAACCTCTCTTTGCCCTTCACCTGGTCAGGAACAGAAGGCAGCCCAATTTAGTGCTAACCCCCCTTCCAAGGGCCCCAGCAAAAGCCCCGAGTTCGGGCTGCAATGGAGATGTGCTGGTTTTGGGGCTGGTTCCTGCAGCGCACGGGAGCGACAGCTGTGATGAACGTACTTTTATTGGCAAGCACCTCACAACCCTTCCTCCTTATCTCCCTCTTTAAAAGATAAGCTACTTAATATTTGCCCCTGGCTCACATCAACAAATGTGTCATGATATGCACTTGCTGTGCACCCGTGTTAACCTTTTGAGCAGATGCAGGCGCTCTCAGTCAGAGAACCATCTCCAGTCTGCTCTGGGAGTACCTGTGCAGGAATGAGTCACAGAAATGCTTTCTGTTTTCTAAAGGCCACAAGCAATGCAGCAGGACAGGTTTGTCCACCCACTGCATTTTGTTCCAGCAATTCTGGCACAGAGCTGAATCCAGGATCAAATAGTCTTAGGAAGCCAACATGCCAAGCCTGAAGAGTAGGCTAATGTAAATATATAATGGCGTGGGAAAAAGTCTTTTGTTTGTTAATATTAGGTGATACAGAATATCTGTTGTTCAGGGCAAGGAACCGGAGAGTTGTTGGATTACATTCAGCAGTGCCCAGTTGCCTTTTCTTTCAGTGCAGAAGTTGCTTTCCTCTCAGTGCATGTGTGCACTTGCACTTGGCAAGGATTCCACTAAGCCAGTGCACTAGTAAACTTCACATTTAATGAACAAAAGACATTTAGGGGGAATCTAAGCAAGAAGTACCTGGAGATGGGTTGCAGCAGCATGGTCAGAAAATAGGTGCTTTGGAAATCTCAGCTGCCTCCCTAATCCAAAACACTGCTGGAGGAAGGGGAGGAATGAGGAGTCAGATGTGGTTCCCACTTCTCTGGCTGTGATACCCAGGACAGAATTGTTACAGGGCTGCAGCTCAGCCAGCTTTTGACAAATGAACTACCAAGAGTTTTCTCTCCAGGCCTTCTATCAAGGGTGTTTAGTCATAAATACCTGGGTCCAATGGCATTTTCTTAGTCAAACAGGGCCACTCCTAAGCACTAATATTCTTGGTATAAGCTCCTATTCTTTTTTTCTGGTTGGAGGTCTTTTCACAGAAGTTGAATATCCTGGCTTTTTTTTTTTTCACTCACACTAACTTTGTCTAATTACACCCCTTAGCACTCCATATCTCCAAACCCTTTGCAACAGTTCATATACACCGTGCTGAAGGTTTCCATGAAAGAGAAATAATCTCTGTGATATGCAATGAAGTTATCAAATTAATTTTATAAAAAGAAAAAAATTATAACAAAAGGACACAGGCATCAGGTCAGAACACCAAATTTCCATGTTCCTTGTTCTTAAGGACCTTATTTAAATTAAGTTTCTCTGGTCTCCAGGATCATAAAACAGGAATTGCTGAGTTTGTAACACTCCCATTGGCTCATGCAGAGGGATCTGTAAATAGCAGCTTTCAGACCCAAAGATCTGGAGAAGGAAGCAATGAGCCATAGACAATCCCTGGTGGTGCTATTGTATCCCTCTGACTGAGTTTTGAACACCTCATCCCACATTACCCATTTCAGTTTTGAAAATTTTGAAAAATCCTTTGTTCCAAAGCTTTGTGTCCAGCATAATTCCCATGTTTTACTTCCCTTCAATAATTCAGCTATGGAAAGAAGACCTCTCCAGAGATTTTTCAGGATTACCCTCAAAATGATAATGTAGCTCATACACTCAAACAGAAGCACCAGGGAGAAAACAAAATGATAAAATGAGGCCCATGAAAGTGAAAAAAATTGAAACTACTGAAAAGACAGAGTTCTGTGCAGAACAGGAGTGTCTGCACTGATCCTACTCTGTTATAACTGCAGCAGTTACGAGGCTGACACGTTACACACATTTATCTGACTTACAACATATCCACGAAACAATCCAACACAGAAAACAACACTCTAATAGTAGAAACCTACCATTAAAACATATTCTGCCACAGCTTTAAAATAAGCACAAGTGATTAAATATGAGCTTAGTGGCTGCCTTGTACCCAGCAAACAGCCACGACCAAGGAGCCAGAGAGGTGTAAGCCTGGCCTTAGCGCACATTGCTTGTGCCGAGGAGATCATGTTTGCATGCTCAGGGTACGAATAAAGGCAAGATTTTCCAAACTGCCTTAATGTAAATAGAGGGGCGTGCCCGGCCATCCAGCAGGGCGGCTGGGCTGGGCCGGGCGCCAAGGAGCCGAATGAACGCGATATGTTTCCTTTGCTCCCACACAATGGGTACCTGGCCCTCCCGGACGGGCCCGGGGCCTCCCCACCGCCCGCTACGTGTCTGCCCGCAGGTGTCTGTTCGTAGGGATGTGTTCCCCGGCCTTTGCTCCCCTCTCCCAGCCCGGCTGCCGAGCCCAGCCAGGGGGCCGAGCCCAGGCGGTCGCAGGAGGCAGCAGTGCCAGCCCCGGGGCCGGGACAGCGCTGGGGTCACGCTGGGCATTGCCCGGGGGCGCTGGGCTGCCCCAGCCGCCTGGGAGGGACGGCAGCAATTCCCCCCGGGCCTCCAGCGAGCTCACATGGGCCGCGCTCCTTCAGTCCCCTGTCCCTGTGTTTCCACCTGCCTGTTCTTAAAATCTGCCTTCACTGCGTCCACACGAAACAGCAGCAATAGCCCCGTTTCCCCCTCCATCCAGGGCAATTATTTGAGTTGCAAACAAGCTGCTATTGCAGGGAATTTGTTATTACCTTAATTAAACAAATACCAACTGCTATGAGCTGGTTTTGTAAAAACTTCGTAAAAATTCATAGCCAAAACAGAAACACAGAAAATATTTTGCTGTTACAGAATAATGGGGGCAGGGGAAAAGTAATTTCAAAACATCAAACTAAGGTATTTTATCAGCTTGCAGTTAAAAACGAGCATGCACAGAAACAGTTTGCTGAATTGTAAGCTAAATGTTTTTTCCTTTCTGGGATGAAACCTCTAGTAATCATGATGGGTAGCAAAAACATCTGTGAGTTTCCCTTTCCAGTATTTTTTTCCATTATTAAGTGTATTCACTACAATAAGTAAATAGGTTCAACTCATGCAGTTTTTCCTTTGGATATAAACATGGAAAAAGAACAGTAACCACATGGTTCCCTGCAGCGCTCCCCAAAACTTTCAGCTTTCTGTTTGCCATTCTATTGCTGTGAAATAACAGAAGTGCATCCTGGCCATTAGCATACAGATAGTGGGTATCACTCAGTGTAAAGGGAGTTGTTTATAAACATCAAACATTATTTACAGCTCTCGCACACACGTCTCCATGGAAACCCAGTAATTGCTACTCCATTAGGACACAATTTCTCTGGGCAGTGAGGGAGAATGGCAATTTCCCTGCATCTGGGTGGTTTCACATTACTGCTCGTGGCCACCCATCTCCCTTCCAGAGCATCTTTTGGATGTGGCCTTACCTGTGACCGCTGAAGAAAAGATTGGATCTATACAAGTGTGAGAGGACTTGAAACAGAGGAGCATATGTGGAAACGCTGCAATTACTGCCCCGGAGTGATGTGAACCATTCGGTGCAGGGGATTCCCAGACAAGCTGAGGAATGTCAAGCCCAGCCAAAGGCCTTTGCTGATGGTCACTGGTTGCTGCTTGTCAGCCTCACTCTATGTATTGATTACAGATTCAAAAGGTAAAAAATTAGCAAGAAGAGACATCCTTGTTTGTAATCCTTCTAGGAAGGTCAAGGATCGGAAAGGCCAGAGAAATAATTGTCCTCTTTAAAGAGAACCGAGTACAGACAGTGCCAATATTTAAAGGTACAGAAGGGAACGGGGCAGAGTTTGTACAGGAAGGCTATGTCTGCATATACAGAGAGACATCAACTGGGATTTTTGTTCATATGAGCAAGAATAGAAGCAAAATTAGGACCACTGCTTTCTGTCTTGCACTTGAAATAGAGGGTGTGATACAAAGGAACATATTCTTGGACCTAACAGTGTCAATGGCAAGATTATCATACCTTGGCAATTACAGCTCCCTGCTTGGCCACATCTGCCTAATGAGAGCCCTGTACGAGTCCCCACGAAAGGGCTGGTAATTCAGCACAGCATCATCATACCTGCCTGCATCACACCAGGGCTTGAGCCCTGGGGTTTTAACAAAAAGAAAAGACAAGAAAAGTCTCCCCTATAATTCCTTTCAAGGATGAGCAGACAAGATCCCGGTGCTTTTGAGGAGAGGTTCACACTGAGGCTAATTTTACAATATCACGGCAGGCAAAACTCCCAGAGGTGTTAAGTCAGAGTCACAAGGTTACTCCAAAAAGATTGTATGTAGAAAATCCCACTACTGCATGAATTGAGCTTATTCCCAGCTAGACTTCCTATGAAGTGTCCTGCATTTTGTCTCATCGAAAAGTGTTCCTGAATTCAGAATGGAAGATTTGTTCGTGCAATCTGTCCTAACAACATGAAACCAGAATGACTTCTATATTTCTGACAGAGGTTTTTCTCTCAGAAGGGCTAAAAAACCATCTTCTCCCTCCTTGCAGATGTAAATTCTGCAAAGTACTTTGGGAGCCTTTAGGAAAGAAACCTGCTTGAGTAAACACAGGGTATAATTACCATCATCTGTCTTCTCTGTGAATCCATATATTTTATATTCCATTTAAATCAGAAAAAGAATCCTCGACGGGATGTCTTCCAGTGAACCAATTTAGCTAATGAGAGTGAATATCAATGACTGCTGGCTAATCAGAATGGTATTAGCATAAATTTCACTTAATGAGGACATATTTGCCTGGTGCCAGAAGCAAAATGGTACTGAGCTAGATGTTAAGATGCAATGGATGGTAAGTCTCATCCGGAAAAAACCCAGCAGATCAAATAAACAACTGTGTCTGAGGTTCCTGTTGAGTTAGGACGTTTCGGCTACCCAGGATCTTAACCTCACTTGAGGCTTTTCAAAGTTTTTCATTAAAACAGAATGTGATCAACTCTTTAACTGTGATGAATTAAATACCCTGGGGAACAGCTTGACAAGAGATTCCACTGAACTCTTTTACCCTCACGTGGGTAGGTAGATCACTGAGGGAACTCACTTTTTTTTTAATTCAAGGCATGCAATAGAGGCACTGTGTGTATTTTCCCTTTGTGCACTGTGAGTGCCCTCGGCTCCTCCAGCCCCAGGAGCAGCAATGTTACATTGCCCTCTGCCTGCCTGAGACACCTCGGGCACAAAATTCCCTTGACCATTCTTGTCCCGAAGGAGTTAAGTCCCAGCAGCATCCTGGTGCTGTTCTGCTCACTGCATTTCTTCCTCTTTACATAGAATCCCTATTAGACAGTCTGAGAAGTCTCCACGAACAGTAAGAAAGATTTTTGTCTACAATAACATAAAGGGGTTAGAGTTCAACACTCTCACAAAATATTTAATCTTGTGAAATGCTTTCTGTAGTGTCATTCTTGTATATACCTGCTTTGAAATTCCTAACCTTAGATTCTTCTATGTAAAGGAATATAGGGCACAAGTGTTCTTACCTTTGATATACTATAGGATCTAACAATATTTAACTGGTGAAGTCATTTTTGTTTCCAAACCTGTGTCTCAAATATGCTTGGGAACGTGGAAACTCACAATGCCCTTATTCATGACATCAAAATCAGTTCCATGGTAACACATTGTGATGACAAAATACACAGATTGCAAGGTCACAAGTCACACTTAAGAACAGGCAGGGGAGAAATTGTTAGTTTAATGAATAACATTAGCCAGTTCCAATAGGAATAAAAATAAAGAAAAAATAAAGTGCCCAAAGTAAACACCCTTAAATGCACTTCAGAACCATTTCATCTTAAGTAGTTCTTCAAAGGCAGAAGGCTTCCACAGCTTTCACCTCTGCAGCAAAGAGGAGCCCACATTAAAAGAAAAGAGGCACCATAATCTAATGATGGCCCTGGCACAGACAGAATCAGCAACTGCAGGGAAGAAATGCTGGAAGAAAAGGAGCCACATCATTCCAGCCTGAATCCCCTAAAGCTACCAGTGATTCTCATTTCCAGCAAGGACTGGGATCTCACACACATTCCTTCATTGCTTGTTTGCTGAACCCCAAGAAAGTAACCCAAGTTGAGAGGGTTTTAATGTGCACAGGCCAGCTCTGACATGGAAGCCCTTGTGTTGCAAGGACCCCAATATATTTAGGTATGAGAAATCCCTGCATCCCTGTATCTCATCCCCTGGGTAGAAAAAGCCTGCAAAAGAGAGGGAGGAAGGGAAAACACAGAAGAGGAAGTTGCCAGCCCCACATCCAAACAATGCCAGGCACCCCTAAGACTTTGACATGGCCATCAGATTTCCTTACAACGGCAGGAAAAATGTGGAGCACTCTAAGCAAATGAACCAGGAAAACCTGTGGTTAAGGGAATGGTCTTGCACATGGCATGTCTCAGTCATGGGGTGGTTGGTCCATGAAGTCACTGTACAGAAAGTAACAAGAACACATTTGAATGGGTTCTCCCTCCTGACTCTTACATCTAAACCTTCTTTGAAATCACAACCAAAATATGTCACATACAATCTGTTTGACACAACTGTGTCATAAAATTGGCACTGCACATTCTATGCTTACCACAGTCTGAAAGGTCAACAGAGAGGATAGATTTCCTTTAACCTCTTTTTAAATAGCATCTTATTTTTATTCGAAAAGATGTTATTTTTTTTACCATATCGTGGCAGACCGCCCTATCCCAATACATCCTTACATAAACAGTCACTGAACAGCCAAAAAACAAATTGCAACTTAAGCACTACAAGCAGAACCACCACAGATTAGTTTGCTTTCCATATATCAGAGCAAAGGATTTGAAAGGCAGGAGCATTTCAAAATGGATCGGGGAGCAGCATCTTTGATTTTCTTTAAATGACATCAAACCACTGGATTATTCAAAAATAATGAAGTCTGCCTTGGTAAGGCATTAACATTTTTTAACATATTTCTGCACTCTGGCAGCAAAGGGGATGGTGAAATGCCCTCTATATTATATGAAATGCCTTGACAGTTGCATACACACTTAGCCACAGGTGGGGGGTTCTTCTTAATTTGGTGTCCATCATGTGATGCTTCATAAGCAAAGAATAGCAGGCCATGCTGCTTTATTCAACTGGGTTATGCTTTTACTCTTTCTTCCTGCATGTGAAAAGCATAACAGAGAACTAGCAGAGCAGAAGTAAGATGTGTTTTGTTAGTTGTCTGAAGCCCTGGGGCCCGGAACCGGATAAGTCCTGATATTATACCCTGGATTGAGCAGAATAAATCCATTTTGTTTCCTCCAAACATTTAGCCATTAAAAAAATATGAGATAGAAAAACAGACTTTGCTGTCTGCATGCCTTCTTGTAAAGCTTGTATTGTGGAAATGTCAGAATCATTAGGTCATTGGCATATATTTTGCAAGCTAATGCTTCTACTTTAATTCTCACTGGGGACTGCATGTCTGCTTTTCAAATAAAACCCAGACTGAAGAAGGTGAAGAGAGCTTAAAATGATGCTGGTAACGCTCTGTGATGGCTGATAACACTTCAGGATATGAATAATTAGGAAATATCAGCCAAGGTTGATACAACTACAGCTACTAAAGCACCAAGCCCCACAAAAGAAATTGCTAAGTGCTAAAATTGCCTCATAAATATTTGTGGCTTCCTTGAAATGTGAATGGAGACACGACTGAATAAAGTTTTAGAATAAATACAGCACAAGAAATAAACTTCCTATGTGAAATCATGCACATAACAGCAGAAGCACAGTGGGTGGTGTTTTGGAGAAGACAAGTGGATGAATTTGCTCCCGAATCATCCAAGACAGATGCAAACCAGTGGCCATGGAAACACAAATCTCATCCAAAAAGAGCTGGTTGTCTCTCAAAACACAGATCACTGATAAAATGTGGCGTGAGCTGGAGAAAGAGGTTAATGTGAGTAGACACAATAACACGAGCAGAAACACTCTCCACTCACAACTGGATGCCTAAGTGTTGAACTTGCAGTGGTTTCTCCTCTGCCAGAATGCTGACTGCCCAAATCAGCTTTTCAGCTCTCTGCAGACACACACACAGGTTTTATTCTGTGATTGAGCTCTGCTCCGGAGGGAGAGACAGATTCCTTCACTGAGAGCCCTTCTCTGGCACAAGCTGACCCGGCTCCCCTGTGCAACTCCTGCATCCCTGCCAAAGGCTCCCAGCAGGAGAGGGACAGCCTTGGCACATCCAGGGTTTCCACCTTGAGCCTGGGGCTCCACTGAACTCGAAATAGCCAAATAGTCAAAACCCAGCCAAACCACCTTGTTTTTATACCATGGCCAGTTTAAACCATTTGAAACCACAGGTTTAGTGTGTTTTCGATACCAGTTTATAAATCAGCCCAGATTTATCTGAAGATTAACTTGGAGTCAGTAGGCAAGCGAGTGAACTTGAATAAAACTTCAGACAAACACAGTGTTTATCCTGAACTGCTGAACAAATCCTCCAACTAAACAAATGTCAGGCAGCTTCTGTTTGCATTGTGGACAACTGTGCAGCCCTAAGCTGATGAGGATTCCTGGGTCCATTTTTACATTTCATACTCCATAATGACCCTCCAGGGTACATCACGAGAACTTCTTGTACTGTGACACACTGGCTCAGAGTTCTATTGCTCCACAACAGGAAAGTCAGCTGTGAACACTGGAAGGTGCCATTTCACCTGGCATTTTTCAAGCTATTAGTTTAACTTATGAGTACTTTAATAAATCAAAACTTCCCTGTAAACTTCAACTAAGTGAAAAGGCAAAGCCCAAACAAATGCATAAACATAACTTCATAGCCATCAGAACAGAGATACATTGCAAAACATGAATGATACTCTGCTGTAGAAAAATTTTCAAGTTTTCCTGATCCCTTTCTGCAACATGCTCTCCTTTCTATTTGTTTGAGTGAAAATCAGTCTGGCTCTAACATCCTATGCAGAACCCATTCTGTGTCCCTCCTCTGAAACTGCACAACACTTGGAGTACAGATAAAAGATGACTTTACAGGGTCTCAGCTTTCACCTGTAAGTGCCTCCCCTTTCTCCACTGCAGAAGTGGGTTAGATGGCCACTAAATAACTCATTAAAACTCTTTATGGGTCATTCTTGTCTTTCAGTGAAGGGTATTGGGAACAGATGAATTCCCAAAACTTGAATACTAGAATAAAATAATTTCCAAAATGTATGTCCCCAAAAACCATTAAAAATATAATCTATGCATTATAAATAATCCTATTAAAGCAGCAGGGTCTGACAAGAGCAGAATATCATCTCAGACATCAGTACCTTCAGTGAATGTCTGTTGACTCTTGAGAAATGAAGATGATTCACAGAGAAATCTGGAGAAATCAGAATTAACACAGTTTCTTGGAAATATTGTGGAAGTCAAGTGAGTTTGAAAACATTTTCAAAAAATGAATACGTATTTTCAGAAGCGGTTTTGGATATAATTTTTCTCTGATTATTAGCTCAGTGGCACATCTATTTATTCTTAACTGCTACACAAAAGAGTTTGCCAAGTATTGGCCTCAGGTATTTTCCCTTGCAGATGAAGCACAAGGGCAGCTGGAACATGATTAAAAAGAAGCCCATGTTATTGCTCCTGCGAGCACGATGGCCATGTTTTTGTGGGTTAGAGCAAAGGAGGACACACTCTGCAAGAGAACCAGCCCCTCAAAGGCATCCTGCCCTTAGATTTTTAGCTGTGTGGTGAGCCCTCTCTGCCTTGGTTTCTCACTAATCCCCTCTTTTCACAGCTTTCTCACTCCAGGAAAGACTCCCTAGAGCTGAAGGGGCCGCCCAGCGTCACTGTGAGGCTGCTCTCCTTCCTCTGGCCTGGAGGCTGGGGGACACTCCTGCTCCCTGGAAAAAGGCAAGTACCACACACCTCTGCAAGGAGGGTGGTGCAGGTCAATCGGCCTGACACTAATCCCTGGGAACATTATGCAGCAAATCCTCACAGAAGCCGTTTCCAGACACGGGAATGGGAGCAGTCAGCGTGGACTTTCCAAGGGCTGAGGACAGTGGCCTGCTCCTCTGCCCTCTTCCCCTCCGACTGCCCGGCCCCCAAAGGCAGAGCAAGGCAATGCAGGTTGGACACCTCGGCTTTAGTCAGGCTCTGACAGCCCCAACCCAGGGCAAAGAGCCACAGTGTGCATGCCAATCTTGTGAGCAAGAAAAGAGTGGAAAAAGGTGTGGGACTCTTTTCAAATACAGCTACAAGTTTTATAGATTAGACTTGGGTGCATAAGTTATTCTCACACCCAGAGAGTGTGTACAGGCTACAAGTCAGCTGAAGTTACCAAGACCATTTTGAGAAGAAAATCTATTTATAGGAAAAGAATTGATAAAAGCTTTCTTTGGTGGCACTAGAGTGAAATCAAACCATTATGTGTGGATATGAACTCCATGTGAAAGCATAACAAAATCTTGAAGAAATAACATTCATAATTGTTTTCTTATAAAACATTTTCAGGAAAAGGAATACTTATTCAAGGAGTGAACATGCCAGATATTAGGTTGTTAAGAAAGTGAATACAGTAGGAAGACAGAAGCCATTAAAAGCTCAAAAATACATTCTCAGATGTTTTTAATGGCATAGAAAAGCTATCAACTTTATACAATACAAATACAAAATAAAGTTAACAGAATTCAATTTCCCTGTTCTAAGTGTGCCAACACATACTTAGAACCCTACTTAGATGAAAACTTAAGGAAGGAATTAGACTTATTGCTCCGAATCCAGCAGAGAGTATTGATGCACAATTAGAAGGGGTCTTTTGTCTACCAGTTCCAAAAGGGGAAGGGGAAAACCTTTACCTAAACCTTTATCGTGTAAGAAAGATGGAGAGGGACTTTTTATAAGAGCATGGAGTGGCAGGACAAGGGGGAATGGCTTCAAACTGCCCGAGGGCAGGGATAGGGGGGATAATGGGAAAGAATTCCTGGCTGGGAGGGTGGAAGGCGCTGGCACAGGGTGCCCAGAGCAGCTGTGGCTGCCCCATCCCTGGGAGTGCCCAAGGCCAGGCTGGAGCCGCCTGGGACAGTGGGAGGTGTCCCTGCCCAGGGCAGGGGGGGAATGAGATGAGCTTTAAGGTCCCTTCCAACACAAACCATTCCATGATTCTACCCCCCAATGGGCTGAGCCAATGCCTGTACAGAACTCCACACAGCTACCAGGAAAGGAGTTTCTTAGTAAAAATGTGTTTTGCCCCTCTCATTTCACCCTAAGTACTTGAACTGAGTGTTGGAAAATTTCTTCAGAAAGAGAGTTTGTGTGTGAAATTTTAACTTGCATCCTCTGAACACAGGGCTCCACTGTAACTTTTGGGCTATGCTCTGCACTCCTATTATTTCCAAGCATGGGAATACACTGAAGTTTACTGATGGTATTTTGCTGTAAGTATAAAGAACAGAAGAGTATCATGGACACAGAGCTGGTGGTGTAAGCTTGGAACTTTACAGACAGCAATGTAAATGTAGGAGTGAATAATTAACTTCTGTAAGAAACCCAGAACTGATCTAGGGGCCCTGCTAGGCCTTGGGGGGTTACAGATGGTTATCAATATTTCTTTACTTACAGAGAAGAAAGGTACACATGAATGATAAATTTGGCTGAAAAAAATCTCTCCATTTCAACTGCCATATTTGTTGAACCAAAAAGTTTAATCTCCAAAAAATGTGGTGAAAGACACTAATCACAACAATTAACCTAAGAACAGCTTATGAAGATGACACCATTCCTTTCATTTTCTACTGGCAATTGTTACAAAAAATCATCAACTGAAGCCACTATTGTCAGAGACTGTAGCTAATCCTGCAGGAAATCTATCTGAAGCTGGATGTCAGTGAAAATGGACAGGAAAACGAAAAGCTTCCAGTGCTCAGGGATGCACAGCCCCCCACTCCTCACTTGCAGAACCTGGCTGCAAACCACTTGTGCCAGTGGTGGGGAAAAGGGTTTCACTGACTGAAAAGGTTATTTTTTCAATTGCAGATGGATGATTTACAGTTGGAATAGAAACCAGGAAAAGACCTCATGTCAGCAGACACTCTGAGTTTTCAGTAAAAGACAGATAGTATAAACACCAGACTCTGATGTTGTTGTCTCAGACAGGATGGGGTCTGTCAGTGCCAGAGACTGCAAAAGGTAATGCCAGTGATTAGGGCTGGCTGGCCTACTGAACATGAACTTACTCCTTTTAACAGCTTTGGAGAAGAAGTTTACGTGGCAGATGGTGCTTTACTCAGGGGTTCTACATCACTGGTGTGTAACATTGCAAAGGAGTACATAGAAAAGTGAGTATGGGAAAGGTGAGTGGACACCAGGAGTGGAGAAGACTGATTAATAACACAAGGTATTTGAAAATTAATGCACATTTAGGGAAGAAAAAACCCCTAACACGACAATAGCAAATGTCAAAAATAGGAATATTCAGAAACTGGGGAGGGTAGAAGGTAAAACTGATTTTAAACAAGGTAAGACCCACAATGCACAATCGCTGTACACGAGTGTATGTACAGAGGTGAGTAACTACTCATGTTCTGCTTGGCAGGACAGGAGGAAACGGCCTCAAGCTGTGCCAGGCAGGGTCAGGGTGGACATCAGGAAGGATTTCTTCCCAGAAAAGGCTGCCAGGCCCTGGCAGGGGCTGCCCAGGGAGGTTTGCAGTCCCCACCCCTAGAGGTGTCCAAGGAAGGACTGGCCATGGCACTCAGTGCTCTGGGCTGGGGGACAGGCTGGGGATGGGGCACAGGGTGGGCTCCATGGGCTGGGAGGGCTTTCCCAACCTGAATGGTTCTGTGATTCTATGGTTATTCCGGATTTCTAGAGATTTCCCCATTAGAGTATGCAACCATGAAATCTGTGATCACACATAGAAGCTACTTGCCTTGGAGAACCAATGATGCTATTAATGCTCTTATATTTTGTAAATTTTTATAAATACATTGAAACAAACTGAAGCAGAAAATATATAATGAGGGTGTATTACATGACTTAAAGTCTTTTTATGCACACAAGAGCACACACAGAAGGTATTTGACAACAAATGCAGTTATGAAAATCACTTGTGTCCTGCAGAACAAATTTATTCATTTCTCTGAGTTTACTAAGAAAGTCCACACAAATAGTGCCCACCCTAAACCCACACCAAAGAAAGAGGCAAGACAAGCATCCTGAGGCTCCAAGATCCAAATCAGAGCAGATTTGAAATGGAGTGGGGATCAGCCAGTATCATTCTAAGAACTGAACCCAACGTTGTGGAGAGCAGCTCAGAGCCTGATGGGCAGCTACGGAGAGTTTGCTGCAGAATCACTTGAATGTTCTCAGGGAGAAATGAAAGTCCTCAGTGAGGCCCAAGGCCTTGCTTTAAGTTACAGGTACCAATGTAAGCCGCCTGACTTTGCTCAGGGAGCCATGTCCCTTTCTCCCCAGCCCTTCCTTTGAGCAGTCTTTACCATTCTTTGAAAATGCCAAGAGATTTTTTTGGCCACCAATTAAAGGCACAGGATGAGCCTCACAGAACACTTCAGGCAGACAACTGTGGCAGATGGGAACAGGGAAGCAACAGAAGCTGAATGTTAAGAGACAGGTGGAGGGAAAAGAAACATACTAATTCCTTCAGCATGTTATTAAAAATTTCCTTTTCCATCTCTTCCAGTATAATTTTCAAGACATTTTAAAGAAACAGACATCTTCTGGGCAAACTGAGTTCTGAAAAAGGGAGGGTGAAAGACAGGCAGTATTTATAGAATGTATATTATTTTTTTCCACAGAAAATTGCCCCAAGACCATGTGGTCTCTGCTCCTGCAGTCTCTGCTCCTGCTCAGGCCAGAGCTGATCTACAGGAGCAGTTCAACTTGCCTGCAGGAACTTTCGAGATTTGCAAGATTCCTTGTTGCCATTTGGTCCTGATCCCTCCCTAGATTTCTCCCCTGTTTTGCACATTTACACCTCAATGGAGGAAAATAATTTATGAATGTGCTTAACTTTAAAGAGGTGATTAATGCCTGAAGACATCAATAGCAGAAAAGCACATAATTACTTATGTCTAAAATAAAGATGAGATTTGTACACTCTAAGTGCATTCCTAAAAGGATTTCTTAAGGGAGATTTTTTCATCTTGTATTGCTCACCTGTAAAGAGTCTAGCATAAAGATTTCTGTAAAGAATAAAAAAAAAGCAAGCAGAAATGTTTCTTTGGCAGGGATGTTTGAAAAAGAAACAAGATTTCGATTTGCTCGGCACATAGTATATTTTAATATACAATGATTTCCTTAAACATTTGCAGGGTCTGTATGACGGGGTTTTCAAACTAGTGTAATCTATCTTCTGATTTTTCAGGTGTCATATCTCTGCCTGTACTTCTGATTCAGCCACAGGAAACAAGAAAGCTTCCTTCCCTGTCTGCGAGGCCTGTTTGATGCTGTTTCTTGAACTTGAATTAGTTGTTGACTCATATCAAATGCAAATGAGGTCCTTTTACAGGATGAATCATCTCTGCCCTTGGTCAGGGGGTAGGAAGAGATGAGAAGGGAAAGTGGATCTCTGGCCACTCCTGATGACTGAGGGCTGCTGTGACTCAGCCTGGGAGGCCGAGCTGCACTTTCAAGTCAACAACTGACGAGATTAAGAAGCAACTTCAAACAGGGCTTTCAAAGGGAGAAGAAAACAGGAACTGGGATAAGCTCCAGAGCAATGCACACAGCCACATCCTCGAGTCCTCACTGATGCAAGGTTCCCAATTTACCTTTAAGGCTTCCAAGCACCAAGCTTAGGGTTCATAGCTTAACACTGACCATCGATCAGCTGCAAGTTTCAAAGAGCCCACAGCCCATCCAGTAGTTTTAAAATAATTATTTTTTGGTCAGATTTTGTAAAAAACAGGAGCCCAGGCAGCTATATGTTATTTTCCTCAAAAAAGCAGCTTCCTTCTCATATACACAGCATTGTTATGAAAACCATGGGCATACACAGGGCTAACAAGGAAGAGGACACGGATGGGGGCACTTCTATCTGCTGAAAATTAGGTGTGGAGGACAACTCTCAAAGGAGTATCAAACAAATCCTTTTTGTATCCCATCTAATTTTACTCTACATGAGAAATTAATATAGAAATAGAAAGATGTCTGTCCATGCAGCAAAGCACCTCTTTGCTGGTGAAAGAACAAAGAACTTATTACAAAATCAGTAAGTCAGAAGTGCACCCACTTTGCTATTTACCACAGACAGAAGTAACCATTTATTCACAAACAGAGGCGAATAATACTTTTTATTCAATTCAATAAAAATTGAAAGAGATTATTGGCTATTCCCTTTTAGACTGTCCTGGGGGGGAGTTTTTTTTTATCAGAGATTGTTCCATGCATTACTTTCCTACCTACCACATACATCACTGCACAGGAGTGCCTTTTGTATTTAGGTACACCAGGCTTAACTGCAGAACGACACTGCTCTCTTTGGAGGACAAGGAATCAGCACGTCTTTTGTGTATGAGCAACATTAATCCCATAATAATTTTCTAATTCCTTTCATATTCTTGTCACTGGTGCTTAAGACAAAAACTTGGCAAAAGGGCTTTAGAACAAAGTCAAGGTACTGCTCAAAAGGGCAAGAAAGAAGAGATTTACCTATTTTTAATGCGGCCATGAAACAAACACTTTTACTTTGAAGAATTCAAATGACTTAGTTAAGAACACTTTGGATTAAAGAACAAACACAATGGGGATTACTTGGCAATTACACTGGTGTAATCAGCCAGTGATCCTGCACAGAGATATCCTGTGAGATCCTGCAGGGAGATATCCTGCTTCCATCACTTCTACCCGCAGTACTGAATGCCAGCGATCCACCCTGTGCCTACTATCAGCAGGTAGCCATCCATCAAGCCTCCTCCTCCAAACCTTCTGGCCAAAACCTTGCCCCCCTCTCCTCCTCAGGCTCTCCAGCTGCCCTGGGAGCTGTGCTGGCCCTTGGGTTCAGCCACCACCTCCTCCCCACCCTGCAGACGGTACCAGCCAACAGCACTGAACCACACGCTCTGATAGGACAGATTAAACATCAAGAATGAGGAAATCAAGCAGCCAGGCAAGTTCCCTGGGCAAATATTTCCAATTAGCTCTGCAGGGAGGGCCAAGTCCACTGAGCTGCCTGTAACCACAAAGCTCACTGCCGGCCAGGTGGTTTTGTGAGGCTGGGCTGGGCTGCAGTTTGCCTTGTCCTGGGCAAAGGGCACAATGGGAGGGTGGTGGCACTGGAGGGAGGTTGTTTTGGCACTCACTTTTGTTGGTGGCCATTTGAGCAGGCAAGGCAATGGGATTCCTCCCCTGGGCACCTCTGGAAATGCAGGTGGTAGCCCAGAGCCGTGACACAGAGAAGCCCCCATTGTTTCCTGTTCTGAGCAGACTTTCTGCCTCAGCCCAGCCTTTGTGGGACAGTTTTATGTTCATCCAGAAAGGGCAACACAGGCACCAAACCACCTGTCTGACTTACACTGTTAATAAGCTGAAAACTTTCCATCTGTCAGGACTGTCCCTGTCTTGCCAGACCTTCAGTAGCTGCAGCTTTCAGGTTTTGGCTAGAACTGAAACAGTTTCTGTAAAATATACCACAGATAGCTTCTAATTTGAAAATATCTGCATGGATAGTACAGTGTTTCATGTGCGTTCAGCCAGTTTTGTCCCTGGTTAAAAGAGTAAAGGCTCTAAGAAATGGTTGAGAGAAAACATCCACAGAAGGGACCAGGATGCATTGGTGGAGGCCATTCTTGTCTGTTTAAAAAGAGAATAGAAAATGAGGTTCCCCAGGTTTTCCATTTTAATATAAGTTTCTAATTATCATCTGATGCCAAGCTGCTAATTACACACAGGTGGTGTAATAGTCAAGTGGTGAAAATTTGAGGTTTGTGGCATGGAATACTTAGTTTTCCAGAGACTGTAACTTTTTCCAATGAGCAATGCTATAATAGGTTTACAAAAGAGAGCCATAAAGTGAAGACCCCAAATTCCCACTTGCAAAGACACAGCAGGAAATCCCACTACCCAGTAATATCTCCTGTGCACCTCAGGGCAACCTCTGGTGGAACTGGGGCATACTTGTCAGTTCTTTAGGCAAACTCATATATTGGGTTTTACTCTTTAAATTAGGTAAACTCATGTTTTCTGTATTTAAATTAATCTTTTTTAAAATATTCATAATAATAATATAAAAACAAGATTCAAGTATCTTAACATGTTCATGAAATTGCTGGAGGAATAAACTCCCCAGCAGTATTTATCTTTTCTTTTTTTTTTTTTTAAAATGTTTTGTCATATTTTACACAGTAGTATTTTCTATTTTCTCAACCAAAATGAGATTAAAAAAAATAAATCTGTGCTAGCCCTTGAATCTCACCCACACTTTCTGCACCTTGCTTTATATCACAGCTGGGCACAGCTTTATCAAGGGTAGCTAATGGGTCTTTGCTGTCCCTTGGTGCTTTGGCTCCTGGGCTGCTCCTGGCAGGACCAGGGCGTTGGATGTAACTGGATGTAGGGCATCTGCCAGGCCTGGGGAGCAGCTGCTGCTCTGTCCATGTGGGTCACACACCTCCCCAGCTCGTGGGCTTGGAAACCACCCTGGTTCCTTCTCACCCTCCGGTTGGGACCCCGGCCTGCAGACACAACCTCCTGAGTGTCAAACAGCTGCACCAGCCCTGCACACACCTATTTGCTGAGGCCACCACGTGTAACCCATTCCCAGGAAAGAACACTGAGTATCAACATCCCCCAGTCAGGGCAATCCAGCCCTGATTTCACACTCGTTCCCAGGGAGCTCCACTTTGGGCCGAGGTGCCACCACTATGAGCTGTGACCAGGATCTCCCAGGGGGGATTGGGCCAAAGGCACACAGACAGAAACAGCAGTGCTCCGAAGACCTGGCAGCCTGAGCAAGGAGGAGAGGTGGGAGGACACACAGATGACAAACAACACTCCAAGAGGCTGAAGTAACTTAGGAGCAGAAATCTCACTTACTTTCAACAGTGCTTTTGAAAACTGCATCCATGACTTGTCCCAGATTGCATAGGAAGTCAGCATGAAGCTGAAATGAGTAGCAACCCAGCATCCACAGGACCCCAAAGCTCTTCCAGGATGGCTGGAGGCAGACTCCAAACAGCAGACAACCCAACTGTAAGATTAGATCCGAGTCAGGAAAAACGTTACGTAGTCCAGCAGTGCTGCTGAAAACAAGGAATATGGCACTGGCACTAATGCTGCCCTCAGCCTCCAAACCATAGGAAAGAAAACCATGGCAGCAAGGCTTGCAGAAGAAAAGGACTCACAGCCTCAAAAACAGCTGGGAGGGAGGGGTAGAAGGATCTGCAAATCATCCAGACAAAACTGCACCAAGATGTAGGGCTAGAGAAGTCCTCACGGTGTGATGAACAGGCACCCCTGGCTCAGGACTTATTGCAGGCTGAAGATGAGAGAACTGCAACTGGGAGAGAAAAGGAATGTGACCAGAAGAAAGCAGAAAATGGAAGAAGGGCTAAGGGGGAGGGAACAAGCCTAAATCCCTAATTTCTCTCACACAAGGAGCAGAAAGTCACAGACTTTAAGGAACAACCTTGAATTCTGGTTTGGGTTTTCTTTTTATGTGGGCGTTTTCTTTCTTGTAGTGTTTTTTATTCTAGCATGATGCCAACAACAGCAAACCATATGCTGCAAGAGATGACTGTCCAGGTAAGTAATGAAGTGGTAAAACAAGAGTTCCTAATGCTTCAGACCCCTGCCCTGCCAAGGGGTGGCCTGGCTCCAAAGTGCTGAAGGACAAATCAGTGTGGAGGCCAAGCAGTCCCAGCGTTCATCAGTCAGTGGGCTCAGCACAGTCCAACAAAACTATCAGGGCTTTCAAAGCCTTTCCGGAGACAACCCCAAAAGAGCACATGGGGGAAGCGTTCGTGCTGTGTTTGGAGAAGTGACCCAGGAAGCTGCCAAGAGCTGCTCCCTGCCCAGGCACTGCCCAGTCTGTGTGTGCACAGCCCCTGCTGTGGCCGTGGCACAAAGGGGACCCCGCACACCTGAGGAGAGGAGGGGCTGTTATGGTGCCAGGTCTAACTGGGGAGGCTTTCTGCAGCAAAGGGCACTGGGAAGGTGGGTTGTACCCATGGCTGCTCCCGAGACAAGTCAATGAGAGAGAGCTCTGCAGGCCCTGGATGAAGAGAGGACACTCCAAACTCCACACAAACACCACAGAGAGTTGCTTTATCTTTAACCTTCAGCTCCTCAATGAACCCACACACCCTCCACAAACTCATGTTCAGAGCACAGTGGATCAGAAAGGCTCTAAACAAAAAAACCCAAAACCCCCCCAAAAATAAAAAGCACAATCTAGCCACTTCCCTCAGGGAATAAGTACAAATCAATTTCCAAAGCTGCATCGCAAAGTTGAATTCAGCAGCTGGATTTCGTGCAGTGAAGTTTTTCTTGCCTAATGACACAAAGAGCTACTGGGCACAGGGGATTCAGCAGGCATGGACGTATGTCAGTGGCTTTAGGAAAAGGGAGGGAATGACAGAGTTACAAACATGGAGATTGCCCTGAGCAGACAAGGCAGAGCTTTTAGAAAATGGAGTGAGGCAACGCAGACCTCCTGTGGTGATGGTGGTGTGCATCTTCACCTGGAAATCAGGGCTGCACACACCCCCTCTCACCAAACACACAGCCTTGCATTACGAAATATTCCTGACTTGCACCGCCAGCTTCTCCTCCCCATATGGAAGGGTCGGATAGTCATGTTATCCACCCCACTAAGCTCCACAGAAACACTTGGGAGACTCTGTAAGTGTTCCTGTTAAATAGATTCACAATTGGCAATTTCATTCAACTATGTTTTTAAGTATGTTGCAGTCTGTTAGTCCTGCTGCCTCTTGCTCACGCAGCTGCCAGCTATGTGATGGAAGTGTTCAACGGAAAATGTACTTTTCTGTTAAATAATGGCAGGTATGTTCCCTTGAAAAGTCCAATCCTGCAGTTTGGTTTTGCTTCACACATGCCAAATCTCAGGAAGAGACTTGGGGACATCTCTTCAACCTCGCTGTGGGAAAGACAGATCTCTTTGACTGAGAGCTGTATGGAGCCCAGAGAAAGTGAGTCTGAAGCAGCGTACAACCAAAAGGGGAAATAATTCAAAATAAGGGAGCATTTAAAAATCCTTTCTTTGGCTAACACTGGCAGTAAATGTCTCCCTTGAAATACTGCAAGCAAATTCAGCTTGCCTACATGGGAGAGCTATGGCAGAGCAGGAAACTAAACCCAGTAATTAACAGCGAGATTTTAGCTCTGACAACGTAAAGCTTAGCACAGCACAAGGAACTTTCCAATATCTTGCATTTTTCTATTAGAACAAGGGCAGAGTTTAAAATAATGCAGGGGGCTTGGGTGAAAGTTAATCATTCAACAGCAGCTCCTGGCGAGGATCCCCTGCCCCTGTTTTGGAACGGGGCTGGACTCTCTGTGGGCACTCAGGCCTACAGGAGTAGATCGTGTTTTGCAAAATTGGTGCCTGATGTCCCAGCTAAAACAATTCAGCCTTATTGCTTATGCAAAGAGTGGTGTGAAGTAGACAGAAGAGAAGTGCAAGGGGAGGGTTCAGGCCTGGCCTGGCAGGTTTCCTGGTGAGCCTGCAGAGCTCCGCTCTCTGCGCACACCGCGCGGCACTGAGCGCACTCGGTAGCCTGATTAAAATAACATCTTCTAATTCCCTTTTTGTTGTAATTTACAGTCTCTCTCCTTTGGCTGAACCTGCCAGCCATCCTGGAGGTGAACAAAGAGAATGTGCTAAAGTTGCCAGTTCTGGGGCCTGGTGTGAGAGAAAGCCTTTGTTTCCAGAGGTTGTATTTACTCTGGGGACAGTTAATCAAAGCTGCGCAGAGCACTGTGATTCTTCCGTTCCCCTCGCACGGCCCTGAACTCTGGGTGTCTGGTCCCTGCGACGCTCACAAATCCCTCAGTGAGCTCACTCCAGTGTAACCTACACTGGGGCTGGCTAAGAAAGGGCCAAGCTTTTTCAAAGTGGCTTTAGATAATTAAATTACATCACTTGTGTTGTTGTATTTCCTATTAGCACCATGGACACCAGCTAACGCAGCTGAAATGAGAATCAGGGCTGTTCCAGCAGGAGGACGCTTAACACTCACAGCCCAAAAGGGGACCTGGATGGCGCCAGCTCCACTGAGGAAGGGAACATGTGGGACAATATGGCCAGTTTCTCACATGACTAATGTCAAATCAAGGGGCAACCCAAACAGAGACATACAAAACAGGCAGGTGCTAAAGGTATGTCTTAGATCTTCCGACCTCTCGGTTCGTTATTAACCCTCCTCTAATAATCCACATTGCCTTCGACCACAAAAACAGCACATACAGAATCAATGTGTGAGAAGTCAGCATCTTTCATTTAAAAATCACACAGAAGAATCTCTCCAAAGTCCTTTGGTGACTCCCATACACACTTTCTTTCTTTCTTCAGATACAGCTGAACAAAATAACAAATTATTTCAAATGATTTCAATTTCTTGATTTGATCTCACACCAAGTCTGCAAACTGTGATGAAAGACTCTAAGTCAAAGCTGGAGCAACCCATGCTGCTGAAACTCTGACCAATCTCGTTGTAAGCTTTGCTATAATAAAAAACTTCCTCTTTTCACCACAGAATTGTATAGGGAAGAAACTTTCTCGATAAAAGAAATTGTGTCCTACTTAGCATGCAAATACTATGACAGTCTTTTGAAAAACAGATACTTAAATAAACAGATTCATAAGGCCAGCCAAGGTATTTTAGCATGGGCATGGATGCCGGTTATCCTAGATAAACACTAGCTCTGAAGATCACTCTCTTATTTTTAAACTGCTATTTATTTTTTAAATGGTTCCATTACACAAATGCAAACAAAGTGCACCAGACACAGAGTGCTCTCAGACAAGTCTCCTGAGCACTCCCTGTGTGCAGAAATCCAGCCCAGAATATGCCCATGGGCAGTGAACTCCAAATAATTTCTGCCTGTCTCCTTGGAGAGAATGCTGCTGTATCTAGGAGCAGCTCTGGGTGGTCTCCAGTCGCGTTGGAGAGACTGTTCTAACACAGATAATTTCAAATTGTAAGGTATTTTGGACTCTGGGGAATGATGGTAGTGAGAAAACTGTGGTGTTTAATGCAGCTCCTTCACCATGTCTGTGAGCTGAACCTCACCAACACCTGCCCACGTCACCTTCAGGCTGTTTGCACTGAACTTTAGCCAATTCATTCCAGTGTCAGCTGAGGCTGGGGAAGGTGCACCATATGGTCACCCACCGAGTTTGGTGGACAAGACATTAGGCTGAGACACAGCTCTGGATTTGCTATGGATCTGCATTCATTCATTGTGACCTTGGTTCACTTTGCCTCTGTTTCAGTTTTAGCTTTGGTAACCTCATAGCATGACTTTGTACCAATACCTGCAGCAACTGTGGGCAGGCTGGGGCTTCCTGTGAGCTACTGCACCAGACCCAAGGAGCAGCAGCACAGCCCCCAGGGGCTGGGCCACCACCTACTGATGGCAGGGTGCCCACACTCCGAGCACAGGAACAGCCCAGGAGCCAGTTTCTCCCCTCTCCCACTGGGAAAGCACCAGGGCAGTGCAGCTACACTCCACATTCCCCAGGTTGTGTTCTGCTGGGAATTGCCTCATCACATGGCATTTGCTCCTTGACTTTTGAGCAGTGGAAACCATGAGGTGATGACATACAATATCTGTTCTGCTTTCCCAGGATCACATTTCAATTAAAATCATTGCAACAGATACCACAGAAGCACAATCTGTGCTCAGAAACAGCAGGAAAGGTGATCTGTGATACAAGCCTTGTGTGAAAGTGTAGTCTACCACACGAATGAAATCAAGTCTCTGACAGACAGCAGAGGAGAGCAATACAACCCCAGCCCACAGACCAGGGCATTCAGATGCATTAACAAAAGATCAGGGCCAGTTGTATAAAGATATTTGAACACAAAGCCCTTTTGTGGCATCAGAAGATGATTGTGATCTAGTAAGTCCAGCTCAATACCCACCTGAAGCACTCTCAATTTGCTCCTGTGCTTCCTCGCTTTTGCTTTCTAGCATTAGGTCCACGTCAACACCTGAGAGAAGCTGCTTCTAAAGAAGGACAGACTCTCACTCCGTGCCTGTTCACACTGTGCCAGCACAAGCAACACTGGCAAAGTCACAGAAGCCATTCTAGGCCACAAACAGTTACCTGGGGGCTCCTTGCCTTTGCAAAGAGTTGCTCTTCAAAGCGGCAGCGTTTTGACTTATTCTGCTTTTGTTAAAAACTCAGACTGTGCCACTGAAAATCTATGGAGAAATCTGTCCCCTACTGAACTGCAGAACTCTCAAAAACTTCAGCAAGGCCAGGAACACATTTCATCTCCTGTATCTATAGCAACCCTGAGGCGTATATGGCATCCATGGGATCTGACAAAGTCAAAAAGCAATGGGTGGTAATCATAACAAAGCTGTTTTTCCCAGGATTCTTAGAAAACAGAAGACAAATAAATAAAAATCCAGAATATTTTAGCATTTCATTTCCCCAATCCCTCTTCATAAGCAGCTACAAGTCCTCAGACTTTCCCACTGCCAGTGGTCAATGATATCATTCACAATGATTTTTCTACACCCTTCATTTGCTGGCCTTTCTTAGGGCTGTTACAGTTTCCTGTGGGCTTTGGTGTGATTTGTGTTTTTCTTGGCCATAAGCTGGCCTGAAAATATGAGGCTATTTCAGGCAAGAGTATCAAAAAATAAAGTATGCTTTTTCAACCCCTGTGACCACACCCCTATGCCTCCTACCATTCTGCCCAGTTAGCATTTTTAAAGCACACCACTTATTTATTATTTATTTGTGAGTTCAAGTGAAATTGCAGGAGTACTCGAGGCAACCAGAGTATAATTACAGAGGCTGCAGTTTGGCAGTAGAAACCATGTTCTTCCAAGGAGTGTTTCAAGTCTCTGGAGCTGGACGGGATCCACCCAAGGGTACTGAGGGAGCTGGTGGAAGGGCTCATGGAGCCACTTTCCATCATTTAGCAGCAGTGCTGGCTCACCAGGGAGGTGCCAGCGGCAGGGGGATAGGCAGTGTGACAGCCAGCTACAAGAAGGACTGGGAGGAGGACCCAGGAAAGTCCAGGCCTGTCAGCCTGACCTCGGTGCAGGGGAGGTCATGGAGCAGATCATTCCGAGTGCCCTCATGTAACATGTGCAGGACAACCAGGGGGTGGGTTTGTGAAGGGTCCTGCTTGGCCCACCTGATCTCCTGTGACAAGCTGACCCCCTTCAGTGGATGAGGAAAAGGCTGTGGATGTGTCTGCCTGCACCTTAGTAAAGCCTTCAACACTGACTCCCACAGCATTTCCCTCACAGCTCAGGCAGGGGCTGTTCACAGGAAGCCACTTCATGCCAGAGCAGCATTGGGAAGCAGCCCTCACCCTGATGAGCACCAGCACCTTCCAAGAGCACTGCCTGGGCTATTCCTTTGGGGTTCCCTTCCCCACCCCTTTCCCCACCAGCAGGCTCTGATGAGATGGCAGAACTAGGTGAGACCACAATACACACTAAAGGCTGCACTTCCAGCCTCCTCTTTCCTTCTCAGGAAACTTTCCAAGCCTGCCATGGTACAAATTGACAGAGTCTTTTAACAGATTGCCTGTATCTATGTGGACAGCCAAACATATAATTGAAGGGATATTCTAATATTCAATTAGTCATATTTTTCAACTGGTATAACCCCAACACTGTAATCATGACATTACAAGACACTTGCATAGTTTGATGTGGTCTTTTTATAATAATATACAAGGCAATGGCATCACTTTGTCCAACTGAAAATCTACACGGTGGCACTGAATCTAAGTTTTTCCAGTTGCCAAAACGAATCTCACCATTCAACAAGAAGAGATGAAAAAGCTGTCATGTGAATTGTAGTTCTAATTTATTGAAAGCTGCAGATAGAACAAAACAACCTCCCACCCAGAACCCTATATATTTATCTAGTCCTCCATGCATGTTAAGGTGCAGTCATGAGGGAACTGTAAATTATTCAGGCTAAAACTACTGTTATTGTCATGGATGCTACTTAGAGCTGCATTGCTTCTTACTGAAGAAATGCACATACTGAAGTATAGAGCAGTCTAACTGCTGCAAAACTACTTTGAAATAAATGCAATGAAATGATTGAAGAAAATAGGAAACAATTTTAAGTGGGATGTGCTAAGTGCAGACTGAGAGATACTATGAATTTTGTGCAGTATTTTGTGACAGATTTGCAGGAGGAGTTGCTTTTGCTCTGATCCAGCAAAGCAGGTGAGCAGGAAAACCTCTCTCCAAAGCACCAGAGCTCACCTGAGCCATCATTAACCAGGGTAAAGGTGGGAGTCAGAGGATATCCATAACCTGGGTGATTCCTGGAGAATTTTAATCCAATCATAGCTTTGGAAAATACCCAGTTTAAGGTCGTAACAGTCTATCTAAGTGTGTTCTGTGACCAGAAAACTTGTGGAAGCTATTTGTACAAGGTCAGTGAGACGAAGCTCCCAACTTAGAGCTACAGGAATTCAGTGGGTATTTGGCAGCCCCTCAGTTCCACAGCCAGTCAGCAGAGGTGCACAACCAAATGGTTCTCATAGACCTGCCTCGTGTTCCCTACTCCTATTGGGCAGCAGAGGAATCAAAGAGGGTTTAACGTTGGACCATAACCATGTATTCAAGTCACTTCTTCCCTGAAGAGCCCATCAGGTCCCCAGGTCCTGATCTCCCCAGTAAAACAACCAGGGTTGGTAACTTATGTCTTGTCAGTGCTCACTTTCCAGAAGGGGCTTTGTCTGAAGACATCAGAAGGCTGGGGATACACCACTTCCTTTAAACTCTCATTGCAACACATAATTATTCTTCATTTAATCATTTCCTTCAACTGCTCCAGTGACTCATTATAAAATCAGTGATACCCACCCACATGAATACAAGCTCATAGGCCTTCAGACAAAAATATGCAGCTTTTTTATCTCTGATTTTCATCTGCAGCTGACTTCTCCCCAGCCTTGCTATGGCTGCTTTGATCTCACATTGGCCAGATTCCATGCCATCTTTCACTTCTTTTGGGAAAGACTGTACTGTGTCACTGTCAGAGTGGTTTTATGCCAAGCTCCTTCTGTTCAGAGACAACATTTCCCAAAGTGGTGCCTAATTCCCCTTTCCTAAACTCTTATTTGAGTACTTTGGTAATTGGTTTTGGTTTACAAAGATTTGGAGTATAAGGCATCTTCTGACAGGAGGTATCAGGTGCAGCTTTTTGAAGAACATAGATCTTGTTTTCATGTTCCTAAATAGCAAATTAGAATTACAGGTTTCCATTTGTGGGCTCAAAGATCTTGACAGGAATGCCTATGCACTGGATTATAATTCCACATCATTGGCAGCAACTGCTCAAGCTGTCAGGAACAGTTTAAATCTCCAGCAGTCACATCACTTGCTCACTGGGAGCAAGTAGCTGGGTAAAACCAGATGGTGCAGGAACAAGATGTTAAGAGGTGTCCCCGTGGCACAATGCTGGATCTAACAGACAGAATTACAAGGCCTCTAAGTGGTACCAGAAGTAGGTGAGTGCCACATCACAGTTCCATAACTTCAGCCACTTTGTAACTGTTTCTGGACTGCAGCATATTGCTTTAGAATGGGATTACAAACTTTCATTCATCTAATTTATGTATGTCACACCATCATAATGATATGTTTAAAAATGTTTAGTATATTTAACTGGAAAACATTAACTTTTAGATTTAGTTTGGATTGTTAACCTGGCTGTGGAACAAACCTCATTGCTGTTCTGGATCAACAGTTCTGCAGCTTCTAAGCCCACTGGCATTCTGCAGGTTTAATGGTATCAACGCCTGGAGTGGCTAAATCATCTGGGCCATTATTTAGCCACTATTTCTCTATGGATATTTAGGAAAAAGAACTTCAGTCCAAGCGAAAATAAAAGATGGCCCAGTATCCATTCAGCAGTATTGGACAAAAGCTTTGCTGTGGGAATGCTGTATTAATTTAGGAGTCAACTTCCAGGGCTAACTTTGCTGTCTTGACTCCAATGCCCTGATAAGAACCTCTGTGGTTACAGAAGATATATGCTGAGATTGGAGACTAGTTGTTTCCCTTCTTAACCAGTGTCCTGATCTCTGATCTACCTGTCCTCAAAACAACCCCTGCACGACACCAACTCCTGCAGCTTTAGGACAACTGAGCTGTCAGGCAGAACCTCTGCAAGGGTGACAACTGAGATGCATTCCCAGCACTCTCAGTTGCTGACTGGACTTCAAACAGAGGCTTGGCCTCCCTATGGTCCCACTGGACAATTTTTTTCAGGCCAAAAAGGAGAATTCCTCTGAAGTCCAGCAACTGCTGTGTGCCTGATCCATGTGGCTGCACCTCCGTGGGACTGGATGACTTGATGACATGAGCACCTTGAGCATGGTGAGGCCTCCAGGACAGTAGGGACAAGATCAGGACAGCAATGTCCCCACCAGACAAACTGGGCTCCCCTCCATCAGACCCCTAACCACTGGTGGGTGCACAGGACACACTAACAGCCACAGCCTAAAAATGGCCAACAGCCTCATCTGCCTCTTTTTATGCTACTGTTGTCACTCAGACTTGGACTGGGTTGGATGGACTAGACATAACCTGACAGCTTTCCCCATGAAAAGTGGAAACTTTGTAAACATCCCCAAAGATTTACCCTTTGGAATACTCTGGTCATCATCTGTGCTGGAGGACGTAACTTGTCAGGGAGCTGCACTAGGCTGATTGGATTTCCTTCACATTCCTACCTCACTCCTTGTTAATCTAAGGTAGCTACAGCCAATGCACTAAAAAATTGGAGGAACATTTAATCTTGATCACTGCCTGCCAACAAAAACCTGCACACTCACTGGTACAAGTTTGGGACATTTCCCATATGTCTACTCAAATGAATGGCAAAAGGTGTCCTACATGCCCATTCTCTGTAGTTTTTTGATGGGAGGTGTGATTTCAAGCCATACTGCATTTCATCTCACAAGCATTACTAAACATTCACACCACAGAAAAGAGGAGAGCATAGTTACTCCTTACTTTTGAAAGAGTCATTGCTCTGTGCTGTTCTAGCTGTAGGTGAGAGGTTTGCTAGCATGACATCCCTGTGATATGGGATAACACCTTCTCCTGGGGCAACTGCAGTAATATGCCTTGATACACTAGGAATTGTCCTTCCAAGATGCATCTTACACTTCTGAGCCACAAACAACTGTGGTGTTCGTTACACATCACACTCTGAGGGACACAGGCTCTGTGCCTTCTGTTCCCTGCAGCCACGTCCTGTGCTAAGCCAGGCTAGCACCACATTACTCCAATTACTGGAAAGCTTCACAGAAGTCAGGAAGAAAAAAAATCACCAGTGTTAAGTGAAAACAATCTTGAACCACTGCTATGCTACAACATCAAGATGTTCCAGATGGACAGTAAGGACTGAAAGTGCAGAATGCCAGCTGTACTGGAAACCTCTGCTGAGTCTGACTCGTAGATGTTTCTTCCTTTCCCTCCCCCACTCTGGTTGTCTTCACCCCCACCTTATTTTCATCATGTCCCTTTAATGTGTTCTCAAGGATCCCCATGTGAGTTTGGCTCCTTTGGAATGGAGCCCTGCACATAAAATTATCTGAAGCAATCTTCCTTTTATTCTAATACTGACATTCATAATCCTCTAAGGACTTAGAAGAAAAAGAAGGAATAATATCAATTATGGGAAAAAGGCTTTCATAAACTGTTTGATCTGTTTTGATCTGTTAAAATAAAATTTGAAAAAATGAGTCATTTACATAACATTTCCCAGGCTAATCCCCAATATAATTCAAGTGAGATGGTTTAGCATACAGAAAATAACAGAAATTCTTTCTATGGGGCAAACCCACAAGGTTTTGTTTATTTAAAATAATTGCAGCTGTGGATAAAGAACTTTTGTGCACCAAACCCTCTTCATTCAGATGTTACAAAAATTTGCTTCTCCTCTTCACCCTTTTCAGAAGAGCAAGGTGATTACAAAGAAAAAGAAGTCCAGCAAATGTCAGTTGTTTGCTATTTCAGCTCTTTGGGGTACGCAGGATCGTGTGCTCCCTTCAAGGGTACAGGAAATGACAAGAAGAGATGCTTTGCACAAGTAAGAGGAGAACATCCTCCTCCTCCTCCTGCCCCCCAGACAAGTGTATGATCAGCCCTGGGTGAGCTGTCTGCTGACAGCAGGCTCCTTGGTGCTGGCAGACGATGCTCTGCTGCTCCCCAGCAGCTGGCAATGCTCTATGTGTGGTAGGGATGATACTCCAACACACCTCTGCAATTAAACCTAAATATTGCCTCTAGACTGCCACTCAAAACACAAGTATTTTAGGAATAAACCTAAAAACCGTGGTTCTTCTCCCCACTTCTACCTCTGCTTTCATTCCAGCTCATACCAACATATAAACATCATACTTGCAATCTCACTCACAGCTAAATATTGGGGAGGATTTAGCTCAATGCCCTGCCCTGATTTCTACATTCTTCTATGTTCACTGAAGAATTTGACAAACAAATAAACAAAATATTCAAGTGTCTTCCCACCTCCCTAAGGGTAGAGTCAGGAGGTCTGAGAGCCATAAGCTTTTTAAAGCTGGGACAGTCTAGGAATCATGAATCTCAATTACACTTTTATGCTGTGGTTTTCTTGTGAAGAGCAGGGCCCCAGTCCATGCTCTGGGCACCTACATTTAGAGCCAGAGCTGGGACTAGGATTCACATTTCTCTAATTCTTGTGCTTGCTTCTCCTCTATATCAAAGCACAGCCATCCAAGAGCTGTGCATTTGCTGTCAGATCAGATGCATGCCCAAAGCTCAGGGATCCTCCAAGCCTGCCTCTCTTCCCCACCCGACAGACCCCTCAAGCTCCACTTGGAAAACCTGTTTGCAGTTTTGTGGATGCTGAAAAGGGATGGTGAACCCCCAAAATAGCTGCCCCAAGCTATTTTCTTTCCTTTCACTGCTGGACCAAACATGTCCAGCTTTATTGACTCTGACCTTCTGTAATTCTCAAAAGAATATCCTGGTCTTCTGCCATATCTACTTCCATTTGAAAGCCAGAGTTTCCAAGGCACACACAAATTGAAAAGTGTGGGAGCAACGTCAGCAGTAGGTTTTTCCAAAGTTCATGTTACACTATCAACAGAAGAAACAGCAGCTGAGGGGAAGGTAAGAGTGATGCATTCACTTCTCATTCACAGGTTTCAAAATAGTTCATAGTTTTGTTCATAGTATTGTTACTGTAACTCTCTAAATCACATAGCCATACTATCTCTCATACTACCATACTCCAATAAATTATTATAAAATGCTTCCCTACATTCAGGCTGAACAGCTGACAGTCCAACAAGAAAAATTAATTGGCATTAACATGTTTCTTTTCAAAGAAAATGTGTTTGCTGAACTGGTTGGCTAAAAAAAATGCTTCAAAGCGTAACCAGTGTTTGCATCCAAGGTTCAATCCCACTCCTCTCATACTTTGCATTTCACATTTTTAATCCAATCATCTTATCAGACTCACGATTCCTGGACACTGAAGATCCCACAAAGGACTCACAAAGCTCCTTGTCTGTGGAATTTCTTCCACATCTTTCTGTTGCTCCATTGCTGTGAAGTAACCAGTAAACTTCCTGATTCCTCTTGGTGCTGCTGTGCCCCACACACAACACAGGAGGAACCACAGACACAGTCAGAATTTGCTTTTTCCTTTAAGTTTAGCAAATGGAGCACACTCAGAAGCACAGCTTTAGAAGCACTGCTCTACTATTAATTTCATCTATGAATATTCTGCAACCAACTGGCATATAACCCCTTATACCAAAAAACTATCAAACCTTTAGACAAAAAATGCTGATTTCTGTAAGATTCAGTTCAACAGCATAGGGAATATAGGCAAGAGGAATTGTCCTCATCAAAGGCAAACAGATGTTGCTATAACCCTTTAAAATTCCCTGCTCTAGGAAGTGTTATAGTAAATATGTAAATATGCTTTGAAATCGAATATCCTTCCTGAAGTGGAAGCCCTGCAGTACAAGGGCTCTTTGAGAGTGTGTCCTGGTTTCGTGGAATTGTCCGTATGAGACACTGAGCTGTGTGTGCCCAGCACTGCCAGGGCTCACTGCTGCCATACCCTCTGGCAAGAAGGGAGGAGAGCTGTCCCAGGGAGAGGGGCACATAAGGGGCCTGTGTGCACTGGGACTGCAGCCAGAGGCCTCTGCCCAGGCACCAAGAGTCTATTGCCTCAACGTCCCACAGGTAGATGGTTTCTGCCTTGACAGAAAACCGTCTGAAAAATTTTCTACATCCCTTCCCATCTGTTTCATGTGGAGTTCCCTCTCCTCACACGGTTTTTCACTTGTCTATTCAATAAGTTCCTGCTTCTAGCAATAAAAGGTCTTAGAGCTGGCAGAAGTTGCTTAGTCATAAATTACATCTGCACTCTTAGAAATTAGCTGTATTTTACTTGTTTACTCTCCAGGATCCCACTGACCTCCTTGTCCTCCAGGACACAACTGCTGGTCAGGGACAGCTTGTTGTCCACCAGGACCCTCAGGACCTTCTGAAACGTTTTTCCTTCTCAGAACTTTTCCCTCAAAGGGTTCTGGCTCCAGCCCACCCATACACTGAAGAGGATTGGGAAGTAGAAGCAGCTTTGTCCTCAGGAGACCGTTTCTAATTTTGGAATAGGGGTTAGTGCTGCTGTGGTGAGTTATGTCCCATCTGCAGTGCAGGAAAGGACATTCCTGGGCCAGGGGAAAAGCAGAACAAACCCAGAAGTTTCACAGGCTCAAGAGATTCAGCAAGAGCAGAAACACAGGCACCGTGTGGAAGAGACCACGTGATGCCAGATCCAGAAAACACTCTCCAAGGGGAAGGCTGGGCTGATGATTAGCTGTCTTCTGTCAGGCCAGCACACTGAACTTAAAAACCCAAGGGTGACATTTTGCCCTCGCAAGCAGACGATGTGAATAGTGGGTAGCTCATGATCAGCTTGAATGACTGAAACCAAATCATGTTACAAAGCATTTCATCTTCTGTTCAATTCATGTCTCATAAATTTGAGGCAGGGGATTCTTAAGCTACCCATTCCTTGTGAAGTATCTTCCACAAATATTCCCTTGGACTACCTCCAGGGGAAAGAGCGCTCTCTCAGTTCTGTAACTCCAGGAACCTACAAACGGCATCTGGAGAGAGTTCACATGCAGAAGACTCTAACAACCCCCCTTGCTTTATGGGTGTAACCCCACAATTTCCAAGGGCTTTCTCCTCTGAGGGGTTGCCAAAACTCCCTCTGTTCCCAGGCAGGGCTGTGTGGATCACACAGGAGCGTAACAGTGCCCAGGGCTGCAGGCCCAAGGCCAAGGGCTGAGTTGTGACCCCTGAGCAGAGCAGGGAGGCTCCTTCCCTGGGCTCTGTCCCACAGCACAGGCAGGCAAGCCCTGAGCACGAGCCAGGGGAAGCAGCTGCAGAAAAAGCATGAGGAAGATACAGCTACTGTTTGGTTTTGCTTTGGGACAAAACACAGACGAGATAGGAAACACTTGATTTACCTAACCATGCTTCTAATTTTCACTAGGCAAAGATAGGGCACATTGACAGTGCTGGAAAATCCATCTCAGGCCAAAATCACCCAAACTCCAGCCTCATCCTTTATTTTTCCTTTTCCTGCACTCATACAGGGCCTAGAAGTCAATCGAGGGGAGGGGACTCATCTGCACTGTACTGATTTCCAAAGGCAGTCATCCAAAAATAATATTCTGGGTTGAGTTCCTGGGGAGGGACGTTGGGGTTTTGTGGTGGGGAAAAGTTGGCAACCTTGACTCTGATCTGCAAAAATCTTCTTTCACCCCTTACACATTTATTGGCTTGTTTTCACACCTTGCCCTCTTTGAAGGATTATTTGCAGTAACACGGCGCAGTCTGGAGCTTCAGAGTTTTCAAAGGAGCATTCAAGCTTGAACCAAACTCTTGCATCCCCCCAAAAATCAACAAATCCCCCCCTGAAAAGGTCAGATCTGCATTGATTGCCTTCTTAAGCTTTCCCTGCCTGTATTTTGAAAGAACTGTGACAATTATGTGTGTTCTAACACATCCTTCTTAACTCAAGAGAAATGCCGTATCTAAAGCTTTAACTGCCATATGTCCTGTATAGGCATATGAAGTATATTTCTTTTTTATTCATATTTTATTGGAAGCCTTACAAAGCACACAGAACAGATGCCAGTACATCAAATTCATCATGCCGAGCCTTGATTACACAGACCCGAAGCCCCAGCACTGCCATACAATCCTTCCTTTCAGGAAATAAAAGCCAAAGACCAGTTTTCCCACAGGACCACTTGTGGGTAGAAGCTGAAGCCCTTATTACCGGAGGTTCCTTGGATAATATTTAGAGCCTGAAAGTTCCTCACATGGTTGTTCACTCATCATAATGTGCCTCTCAAAGTCCAGGCTTGTTGCTTGAATTTGGAACGCCCGCCCAAAACCAGGGAAGCACTTGGCCAAATACCTTCTTCCAGCTTAGGAGCAGCAGCCTTCTCTTTTTCTTAGAGTAGGAGTGCAGCAGATGAGGAGGGATACAGACATACACAGAGTGCAACAACCCAAATATCCGCCACCAGAAGCTGCTACTGCATGTGAGGAAACCTCATGTCAGTGACAACAGAATGGGGTTGTCACCTGAACTAAATCTACTTTGCAACGAGGAGATAAAAAAATTCCCTGAGAGCTTGATATGTTATGCAATTAAAAATAAATGAATAGAGAAGATCCTCACTGGCCTGACATTTCCTCCTATAGTTTGTGGTGTAAATCAGAGCACGACACACTCCAAAATTTTAGATTTATTTACATGTGTTTGAGCTGACCATGTTTATTCACTCAGGGTTTCCACTCTACCACTTGTTAATGCACTTGGCATGGTCTCATGTAAATACATCTAGGATTGCAAAGGAAGGTCATTCTCTATTCCCCACTCCACAGAGAGGGAACATGCCAGAACTGTGCTGAGGATGTGGAATGAGATCACTCAGGATCAGTCCCTGTCTGTGGGTAACGATGAGATTCCCCCTATGGTGTGTGACAATGCATTCTAAACCCTCCTTACAGACATGATATATTCACAGGAACACAACAAAGCCACCTTTGCAACTGTTCCTTGATTCTCAGTCCACTTGCTGCTTTATGGAGGCCACTCCTGCAGTGATTTGCTGCTGATGTAACGCTAAAGGGCAGCAGAGGGGACAAAAGGCAGTGGGGAGGGTGACTGGAGGAATATTCACAGCAGAGGAACACAGAAAAGACAATGCAAGGAAAGGATGGTGGAGGAGAGTGATGGAAAACCAGGGCTCCAGCACTCACTTGAGGGTTTAACTTCAGAACAACTCTAACCCCCATTTGTAAACCACTATGAGGAGTCAGCTGTGGTGTAAACCCCAACGGGTGTAAATCCCAACGGGTGTAAATCCCAAGACTCACACACGGGGCCAGACTCTGCATTCACAGTCAGACCCTGACAAGTCCCGAGCTCATTCTTTTTGTTATTTAGAGCTTTGTAGTCAAAGCAAAGTATCTTGAAACTCGGCCAAGCACCAGAACTTGCAAAAATTTCAGGGTTTTTTGTGAAAAAAGGGTTCAGTGCTACTCAAGAGAGGAGATACCTCTCTCAGCCATGAAACGCCTGTACCAACCCCCTTCTCCTGCGAGTCCAGGGGATTGCCCTGGTCCTTGCTGAGGCAGTGCCCTGCAATGCACAAACCTCAGTCCTGATCCCACCTGACAGGGAGCTTTTTTTATATTTATTCTGTGCTGTTGTGGGAATAAAGTCTATGTTGTTTTTAGCTTTATTTTTTAGACTTTATGGTAAAGAGTTTTGAATTTATTTTACTTAGAATAGAATTTTCTTTCTTTTAAATACATCTGGCTAGTTGGCATAAAGTATAACTATAGCTGGCTCAATCCCTAGAGTTTAAAGGAATATTTCTATTCACAGGGGATTTAGCTCAAAATTTATTTCAGGATTGTGCACTCGAGGATTAAGGCAAAATAAAATCCATGCAACACTTACTGTTTTATATTTAAAATTTAGAACTGCTTTGAAAAACCCAGCCAGAAAAAATATTTTTTTTCTACTCATAAAAGATTATTGTTAATCTTTCAAGTTTTAAAGCTGAAGTTATCTTTGTAGAAATTGTACATATCTGTAAAATGCCTGTTTGCATTTCTCAAAGTCATACTTCAAATGGGGGTTTTTGTTTGTTTGTTGTTTCTTTTGAAGAATGTACCACATTGATAACCCTAACTCTTCTTTTGTACTTAGGATGGGATTTCTGAAAGCACTTATTATTGCATCTAACTCTAACCCACCTCAATCCCAATGGTGGCTTAAATGGGAGCAGAATTATGTCATCTTAGAAGACTTTTGAAACTCTCAAGTTGATCCCTATTATTACCTCATTTAGACCATGATAACTCATTTTTGCAGGGTACTGAACTAACACTCCTAAGAACACTGTTTCTCATGGCTTGAGAGGAATGTAAGATGGAATTTTGACATCTGGGCTTCCACTCAGGTTTGGGTGTGACAGACCAGCAGCAGGACAGATGCCTGGTGCTTGTAGGGCTCATGTGCCAGGTTTACTACAGCAACTGAGCTTAAAACAACCCCTGTATAATTTATTGAGTCGTTTATGTTCCTCAAGGGCAGCTGGTACACGTGCCCTGCTATGCTAAGACGGGGGGCACTTTTAACATTTCTTGGGAAGGCAAACAGCAGGGCACTTGCAGCAACAGGCAAAAATAGGAGAAGCTCAGAGAAACACCTGGCGGTGATGGATAGTGTGAGACCTGACAAAACCGCCCTTAAATGGCCGTGAGGAGGAGCCATGGCAGCACGCTCAGCTCCAGGCTTCCCTTCTGGAACAGGCATTCTAGACATTCTTTGTTTCTCATCTTTAAAGCTTGACTGGAACTCCCCTTAACCCAGCCCATTCACTCACCCACAGCTTCACAGCACAGTAGTTGTGTTTGAGGAGCACAAGTGGTTTTGTGCAGGGTTTGTGGATATATCCGCTGGGGGGAGGAGAAACTATTTTTAGATATTTCCTGATGCATCATTGTGTTTATGTAGAAAATTTAAAAACAGTTGGTCACAGAAAAATTGGCTTTGACCATAGTAGCACATGAGTGAGAGCTGACTCACATTCTTATTATCCGAGTGGGTCTCATCTACTGGAACCATCATTTCCAGTAGTCATATCTTGTACTTCTCACATCATCAATTCTTCCTATGCATGACTCTCCCACATATATTTAACCTTTCAAATATCAAGAATAAGGGAAGTGGGAACACCCAACTTATTTCAGTATGGAAAATAAACCACTCTTTGGGGGTTAAAATCTGATCAGCAATTCCAGGCTATAGCTACTACTCAACATCTCCCAACTGCTTTGTGCAAAGGTGCTCTGGAAGGCCAAGAGGAAGCCCCAGAAAGCAAAGGCTGCCATGATTGTCACAGGAGTCTTTGCTAAACTATTCCAAACAAATTATGAGTGATCTTTAAGAGATAATATCTTTTCCAGTGTAGTATTTTCATATGAAGATAAATACACTTGAGAGTTTTGTTGCATGAGACAAGTAATCACAGAATCATAAATCTGGAAGATACCTGGAGGTGTCATGTAATGCACAATCCCATCCCAGGACCAGCCCTAAATTTGTCGGTTCTTCAAACCTTCCTCTAGCCACGCTCATGTTCAGTGGTAGAAATGACACCAGTTCCCTGGGCAGTCCTGTCCCAGTGATTCAGATTCTTACTCTTAATTCTTTTTCCTAATGTCTGTTTAAACTCAGTCTTTTTTCTGGCCACCACTGGGATAAGGACTATAGCTGTCCTTCTAACACTGTGGCTTACCATTATGGGAAACAAAATTTTGAATAAGAGGAAATATGATTTTTCTGAAAAACAAATCCAGTACTTGAGATTGCAAAACATGAGGGTTTTTTTTTTGTTTTGTTTTAGTGCATGTCTTTGCTTCCTGGTTTTAGTCAGAAGCATTATGGAAAAAGCTGGATTTATAGTGTCTCAGAAATCCAGTCCCAATCTGGTTATGCAATAAATCAGAAAAGGCAGACTACTCTCATGGGACTGAAGGGCTGATTTCTGGACCAGAACAGTTTCAGAAAAGTAAAACTTTTAGATTCTTATCTGAAGTGAACCATTTGAACCTTGCCTGTCACTTGTTAGTCTGGCTTTTCACCTCCAGAGACTTCATTTTAAATCCTGGTTTAGGTCACAGTGAAAATGAGTTCGGTGGTTTGCATCTTACTGGACTTCTGTCAACAGTGAAAAACCACCATACAGTCCTGCACAACTGGAGTTTGCTTGAAAGGAAAGCCTGGACTGGAATCCCAGAGGCCATTGCAAGTCAGGACAGAGGGGCAATGCTGCAGCTGCATGGAGAAGTGTGAACAGCACCCGACACAAAAACGGGGACAAGCACAAGGAATTCGCTGCTACCTTAGCTGGACACATTCATTGCTCATCAATTTTGACAAACTCAGAGAGTTTTTAAACTCATTTTGAAACAGTACCTTCACATATTATTCCAAAAAATCTGAGAACCCACAACGAGCAATGGTGACAGGGAAAGTGATCTCAGACACTGCACTTGAAATTAAATGGTTTGCAATATCCTTTAGCACCATCTCCACAGAAAATAGCTGTTAGAGAAACGATTTCTTGCACAAAAATATTTCTGTGTGAAGGTGCATTAAGAAGTTTGATGCTGTTGACCTCAGGGGAAATATAGAAAATAAGGAAAGTCAAAGATAATGGCAAGTTTCAGATCGGAGTATGGATTTTACATCAGCCATACTTAAAGAAACCAATAACCCTAAAGAAAAATAAAAAATGCAAATAATGTCTTCGCCTTTCACTCCAGTGGCCCTTCTCTCCTTCAGTCACCCACACAGGCAATTCTTTCTCAGCTGCTCTGCAAACACAGAGACACGATCAATTAGGAACACTCTCACCTAGAGGCAGATGCTAAGGCCAAGTTTCTCAGTTCAGTGTTCCAAAGCTGCAGGTGTCAACAGGGAGAGGGCTCACTTTCCTGCAACTCCAGGGACTAAGGATTCTCCTACCAGTTTTCAGAAAAAAGTTCACATATAGTTTTAGACTGGAAATGAAAATGTTTCCTCATTGTTCTATTTTCAAATGTGAACTCAAGAAAGCAGAGCCTGGTAAATGAGCAAAATGTCCTTAAAACAAAAGGCTCTTAAAAGCAAGAGTGGAGGTTCTGCATAGTTTAAGTTCCATGTTTGCTGATGTCCATCTCAGAAACATCAGAGATCAGCTGGAGGCAGTTGAAGCAGCTGATCACAATCCCAGTAAGTGTTGCAGGAATTGTCTGCACAGAGTAAGTCTGAGCCCAACCAGGCCTCATTCCTTCAAGGAGAGGACTGGCACCACTAGAAAGCTCCTGATCCTCAGTTCATAACCCCATTTAAAGCATTTGGGTTTGGATGAAAATTAATAAAAGCCTTGATTCTTTTGGAACATTAAATTCCTCCCAGTGACTTTTCCTGGAAGAATATAAATTACTACATAGGATTTCTACACCAAATTCCAACTGAGATGACTGCAGCTTGAGGAAGACCTACATGCACTTTTTGGGTTGGCATACTCTTGACAATGTCTCGATGTGCTGTCATTTTCAGCTTGAAAGTAGGTGCATTTCAGCAGTAAAATGTCCTTCAGTATGTTCAGGATCTTCGACAATCTGCATCATGTAGTAATTGAATCAGCATGGTAAGCTGACTCCTCTTTGGATCCCATTAAAGTCAATCTCACTAGAACAGCCTGCTTCCAAATACAGTACAAATGTAGATCCAATGTAATGATCAGATAAGAAGATCAAAAACACAGAGGAAGTACTTTCTTCCAGAACACTTAATTAAATTGGAGACCTCACTGCTACAGGAGGTCTTGGGACTGAGATAAAAAAAGGCATCACATAAATCCACGGACAATGCAACTGTCAGTAGCCATGAAGAACAGTAGTGCAGGGGAAGGACCTGACAGCTGGAACCTGGGAGGGTGTTGTGGGAAAATCCAGTGCTACAACTGGCACTTACATGAATGCCCTCATTAATGTAAGTTATACCCTGCAGTCAGCACTTCCCAGCTATAAAGGATTGTTTATTGCACACGTTATTTACCAGAAGGAACACTGCAAAGGGAAGAGAATGGATGTGCATGTGAATTCACTCGGATAAACACACCATCCTTTTCTACTAAAGTGACTCCCCAGGCCAGTCCACAGAATGACAGAACCGTTCAGGATGGGAAAGGCCAGTCCAAGCTGTGCCCCATCCCCAGCCCAGGGCACTGAGTGCCACGGCCAGTCCTTCCTTGGACACCTCCAGGGGTGGACACTCCAAACCTCCCTGGCTCCCCACTCCCAGGGAGCTGGAGAGAGCCAGAAGGTCCCCCCCAATCCCGCTTTTCTCTGCGATGAGCCCCCCAGGCTCCCTCAGCTGCTCCTCATAGGACTTATCTCTAGACCCCTTACCAGTTCCTCATGTGAGACTGTAGCTCTATCACAGTGAATGAGAAGAATCTATAAAATGTAACTCCACATATACTATTCCAGAGCAGGCTGGATGTTGAAGTGTCAGATTAGACAAACAATTAGGATTTTCTAGGCTTTACTCCCACTGATAAGAGAGGCTGAATGAGCCGGGGGGGGAGGAATTGGAGTGCTATGATACTTGTGTTTGTCTTCCTGCAATTACATGGGAGAATTTAGATGAAACCATTCTGCTGTCTGTGGCTTTAATGAAGACCACTTGCCTTGCCTAATCAAAAAAACAAGAAGTATATAGTTGAGATCCAAAAATATCTTGGTTTAATGACGCACACAGTCAGAAGTTTTTAAGTGGGTAAACTTCCTTGCTGCTCAGCCCCAGTGCACCTGTGCAACAGCTGCATTTAATCTGTCACGGACTGTATTTTAGAAGCCATTGCTGGATTTTAGGCTGGAAACTGAATAGTGCCCCACCCAGCCATGTTCCAGTCCACAAACTGCTTTTAACATTTCAGCGAGGGCAGAACAATTGTATTCTGTGGGTTAAAGAAATCCAGGGATGATTTATGTGTTTTTAGGAGTTTATAGAGAAGAAGAGAAAAAAAAGGAAGGAAATTCAGCCAACAAGAAAACAACCCCACCATTTGGTCTAGTGCAGCAAAGAGAACACCCACACTTGCTGATCAACTGATTGATACTTGTGCTGCATTCATTGCAGAGCAGTATGTACAGCCAGCGTTCTGTCCAACACCAGCTAAGTTTGTAATTTTCACAGTTTCAAAAGAAATAAGATCTGCACTTCTTCCATATCTTTCAACAGTTATATATACACCAACAAACATACAGATTTAGACACAGAGATCAAATACTCTGCTCCAGGGCCAAGCACGAGTAACTATCAGCCAAATGCCAGACCAGTAAACAAGCAAGGCTCTGAGCCTACAGGCTTTCCCAGCAGTGATTTGGGAAACCTATCTTTGGACACTTTTTTACTCCTCCCCTTCCAATCATGGGTAAAATCTTGATACCGCTGACCTAAATGGAGCCAGGTTTTTAACTGTTAGCCTTACCATACACATCCATCTGTTAAACAGATGGTATGAGGTCAGGGTATGATCTCATACCTTCTCAGGCACATTATCAAGCCCCAAAGCATCTCCAGCAAAGGGTCTGCATGTGACAAGACCACCTCAGCACCACTGCTTCACCATGAAGATGAGTAGAGCTCTCTTTGCCAAACTTGTAGAAGGCACTTTTCTCAAAAAGATTATAAAAATGTTGTTTGGCCTGCTCTGTAAGCTCTGGCACTCCGGGACACTATTCCTAAAGGTAAAGGTTGAACACACTCCTTAGGACCCTGCCCCTTCTCCCTTCCATTTTGGAAACCACTCTTCTGGCATTGAAGACCACTGGACTGAAAAGTGAAACACTGTGGTGAAAATAACCAAAATTATTAACGAAAAAATAACCCCTGCTTAACAGTGTGACTAGACTGTCAATTTGTGGCCATAGGGAAAAGTTATTCCGCAAGCACTGAATCCAGTGATGCTTTCTACCCGTTCAAGAGGTAACACTGCTCTATGCTCTGAGAGAGCACCTCAGTGCTACTTGTCAACGTCCTGCTTTGTAAAATCATAAAATCATTTAGGCTGGAAACACCCTCTAAGATGATCAAGTTCAACCCTTCCCCCAGCACTGCCAAGGCCACCCCTAATCCATGTCCCCAAGTGCCACATCTCTACATCTTTTAAATCCTGCCAGGGTTGGGGACTCCACCACTGCCCTGGGCAGCTGTGCCAGGGATGGACAACCCCTTCTGTACAGAAATTTCTGCTAATATCCAGCCTAAACCTCCCCTGGTGCAGTTGAGGCCATTTCCTCTTGTTTTGTCTCGTGTTATCTGGGAGAAGAGGCCAACCACAACCTCCTTTTCTCCAGGCTGAGCCCTGCCAGCTCCCTCACCTGCTCCCTGAGCTCCAGACTCTGCTGCCCTTCTCTGGGCATGCTGCAGCCCCTCATTGTCTTTTGAGGCCCAGAATTCAAGGTGCTTCACCAGTGCCCAGTACAAAGGCATTGTCCCTTTCCATCAGCTCCAAATCAACATCCTGTCCCACTCCACGGCCCAATAGATATCTGATAGAAAGTGAAGCAGCTCCTCTCCAGAGGTGGCAAAACCTCATACCACAAGCCATGGCATTCCATTGGTTAGACATCCACCTAGGCCTGGGACCCAGGATGGCATTCCTTGTTTTGGAGCCTAATTATGTGTGACCTCAAGTGCCATCCCAACCAGAGAAATTAAGAATTCTCCTGAGTCTGGTGACCAGGACCGAGCTCTGGGAGAAGCTCTGCTTTAGATCAAACAGGTCATTCAAGGCTGAATGAAGTGGGAACACTTGCTTTTCATTTTAATGAGGGAGAGGGAGGGAAACTAGATGCAGTTGACCTGAAGCAAATGTTTTTTCTAAAAGTTTTGCTGAACTGGAAAATCAACTTTTCACAAAGCCCCTGATCAACACAGGGTTTTATGTTGAATACAGATGGATAAAGCCCCCTATTGTATATTACATTTTTTTTCCTTAGAAATACTATTATTTTCTTCCTTTGTTCCATTTTTTTCCCTGGGAATTAGCTTTGCTTACACTAAACTAAAAGTTTGAGCTTAGACACCCAGAGGTGCAAGGTGAGATTCCTAATCCCCCAGCGCAGTCAATCCATGGAAATTAGAAAAGCCTCTCATTTTAAAGATTTATCAATGAGTTTCAGTTCATCAATCACAAAAGAAGGATCTCAGCCTGCACATAGTTTAACACTAGAAGGCAAAGGATCTTACCAGACACATGAAAACATACAATAAGCAAACCCCCACCCCCCTGCCAAAAAAACCAGCACATCTCTGAGTCAGTGGGGCTCTGGGGTGAGGAGATGAAGTGAAATTCCCGTGGTGTGAGAATAAGCATACACCAATTACATCTGGAAACACACAACTTGTGGTATTATTTGGGAGCTGAAAGTTTCACCACAATAGAACGTGAGAGGGCCTTTCTGTCAGTGACAAGCCCTTTCACACGTCCCAGCCCTGAAAAGAAAGGAATGCCAACGCACCGAGTCACTTCTGCATCTCCTGTCACCATATTTTTCTTTCCCATGCTCATCTCGGCCAGCTGTTACATTGTCCCAGCCCATCATTATTTGAGCAGCTTGATGGAATTCTGGAGCAGCAAGGCAGGCAATTCCCATCCCGGTCCACGGCTCTTGCCGGTCTCGGCCACGTTTCGTCACACAGATTTACAGGGACAGACACACAGCTGACTGACTGACCTACACATAGAGCTCTGCAAGTAAATTCACACTCTAAACTTCATTTATTTTTGATCTTATAGGCTTCAAACCAAAAATTAGCACGTTTTCTCATTGGACTTCTTTAACAAACAGCTCTGCAAAATTTCTTTTGCAGAAATTCCTAAGAAATAATTTCAACACAGGTTTGTGCAAATCTCACTTTTAAATGCAGCTCCAATTCTTCCACTTGCCTTTGGTTTCATGAAGCAATTAAAGATTCTGCTAGGGGAAGCTGGAGTGCTCGCTGTACTTCAGCGTTCGTGCGACTCCCATGTTACTGTGCTATTTGTTTGCTCCAATATTTATCTTAACTATAGCCCTGATTGTTTAAGAAGCATTCTGAATCTCCCACCTGTAGAACAGGGATTAGACATGGAGACATTAAGGGCCACTCCATTAAGGACTCTCCTCCTTTCCAACCTATTCCATGATAAAAGGCAAAGTCTGAACATAAGCATCTAATGTTCTTGTGGTGAAATTTGGACTCAAAATCTGAGCACATCTTTCATAAATACAGTGAAAGATGCTTGGAAGCCTTCTTTTCCAACTTCACGCTCCTCCTGGCTGCTGGAGGAACTACCCTGAATCCTCTGTGTTCTTCACTCTGCTCACTAGTGCTGCTGCCTTTCCCTCCCCGGTCCCCAACTCCCAGGCACATTTCCTTGCTGTAAAACACAGCCACCAGCAGAAGCTTGTGATAAGACTCAGCAAGGGTCCAACCCCACAGTTAGTGGAGACAGACAAAAACTACACTGAACTGGGACAAATCTGTAAATTTAACCCCCCCATCTTTTGTACCATTTAACAGTATGTCAGGAGAACATAACACAGTCTGAAAGAGGGTAAGACAATGTGGCTTCCTGAGACTGGGAGGGACTGGAGCCAGTGACCCAGGAGGTCCCATCCCTTCCCATGCTCTTCTTTTCTTTTCTTGCTCCTTTCTTGCTGCTGCACATCTAAATTTAGGCTGTAAACTAATTTTAACTGCAAGGGGCATGGGGTTGACTCTTTTGAGTGTCTGACACACTGGAGCAGGGTAACTAAAACACAAATGCTTATGTAAATTCATCTTTGATTTTGTAATCAATTTAGCTCACTAATTTGTTGCAGGGATTGGCTGAGGAAACACGCCAGAATTTTTACTGCCTCTGCCATAAAACTGACAAGCGTAGATTTTCTGGTTTTGTTTTTACTTCCTTTCAAGTGTAATAACTTCCCTTTTCATAAAATGCCAACATATTCTTTTAAAACTGTCAGGCTGCCATCAACCTGGTCATGATCCAGTGCCAGGCCATAGCCAGACAAGATGAGTTACAAGGTAATCTTTTCCCTGCCAAACAATACAAAGATATTGGCACCTTTCTCACGGCTGCAAATCAGCTTAAAGTGCCACAGAAATCAGAAACCCCAGAATTGCTTCTTCCTCTTTTTGGTGTTTGCCTTGCAAGGAAAGTGGTGTTCTGCAAGGAGTCCAATGTTTTCATTAATAGCTCACTGGCTTCTTCCCTTTTTCCAGGCCTTTTCCTCCACAAAAGCCCTGGATATGATTTTAATGAAATTGAGGACGCTCTCCCCCCTCTCCGAGTTACACACTGGATTCTTGAAGACTGGTTTCAAGGAAATGCTACTCCCAAAGTAAAATATAAAGCAGCTGCACAGCTTTGGCAGGGGAGAGTGCACAAATGCCACCAAAAAGTGAATCACTGCCTCAGCCTCCCTGGAAGTGGATCAATATTCCTATTCAGGAAGGCCATGCAGCGTGGAGACCGTCCCTTACATCATGTAGAAAAAATAGTAAAAAAGGCCACAGAACTGGAGAATTGACCCCATTTTTTCATTTGGCTGAGATGGAAAGTGAGGCTTTTCAAAGTTCCTCCACTGGTAAATTAATACATCAGCATAGTCAGAGTTTTAAGAGAGATCTTTAAAGCAGTGCCAGTTTCACATGATTTTGAGACTGTACTTATGTTCTGTGCTGCTACAGTCCCCCCAAATTCCTGTTCCTTTTAAATGATGAGATGCATGTGGATGGTACCGAACTTCCACCGCCTTCCTCCATCCCTTACTTGGGATTTCAGGAGGACACACCAGCTTCTTAATTTAGTAGCTCTGAAAGGTCCCAAGAATTCTGATGAAAACAAGTCTCCACCCCGTACGCCCTAGGATAGGTGCAGAACTACCAGCTTTGCAAATGCAGACATTGGGTAGGGATTGCAAGGAGATCCAGTTAGTGCTACTGGGATAATACTGTGGTTTGAACATTGTTAATTTATGACCACACAGTATAGAGTCAACTGAGTGCATCAATCCTTCCTCATACCTGTCTGTTAAGCAACACGGTACTTACAGTGGCCAAGCTGAGGAAAGTTGACCCGGATTATGACTGGAGTCACTTTGCCTACATGGCACTCCTGGGAACAGAGGTTCCAGGAGACAAACCCTGCCTTCAACTCAATGTGTTTCCAAGAAGGCAGAACACGGGTAACCGTGCAAAAGCAGGATTTGCATCCATTGGAGCAAAATAATTAACAATGCCAAGATTCATTCCAAAACTGAGACAGCCACACTCTCTGGCAGCCCTTGCAGCAATAAAAGTATAAATATGGATGTCTTTCACAGGAGCAAGCACATAGGGATATGTTATCAGGCATTTGCTGATAGCGGTGTGTTATGGAGCGATAACGGTACGTTGAGGAGTGATAATGGTATGGACAAAAGGTGACTTTTTTCAGAATGACTTTTCAAAGCAGAAATGTCCTCTGGAAAGCACTGAATTAACTAATATATTACTGATGCTTATTGCTATAATTACTTGCTATTAGAAGAAATATCCATACATGGTACTTGCAAAAATGCCCATACAACAAGTACAGTGTCCATCACACACATCCTTTTCGAAAACAGGGCCTACCATTGGAATTTAGTCAGCTTTGGGCTCTACACAAACTATGTAACAACTGACAGTAGCCATTTAGCAGGGAATTGCAGTAAGGTATTCTATTCTCCCTGGGAGCCCTGAATAAGAATTTGCAGCAGTAGGTGAAAGGTCCCCAGACTGGTAAGGGCACATAACTCCAGTACTCACAACTCCAGTGTTTGCACCCTTTAATCCAACACGAAGTATCATTAGAAAGGCAACGTTTGCAGTCACGTTAGAAAGCCCAAAGCATGCAATATCACGGAGATGGGAGGTGAATATCAAACACACTACTTTTAAGGTATGAGGTTTGAGACAAGCACACAGAAGACGATTGGAAACCTTTCGCAATACTTCTGCTCAATTGTTCCGGAAGCATGAAAAGAATGATTAAAGAAAATAAAGCAGAAAGGTGACACAGCTCACTGAAAGCATGAAGTGATTTAGGAGTTTGTCTAGTTCTGCTTAGGAAGCCAAACGAACCACTCAGTAAGAGAAAATGATATCCAGTAAGGAAAGGAAATCAGATGAATACACAATTTACACACCGTTTAGATAAGAGATATTTACCTTCAGATAACTTTAAATTCAACTACTAAAATGAAGTATTTCCGGTCTCCAAAACTCTTGTGACTTAGACCAACATCTTTATAGCTCTAATCCGTGTAGTTGGAGATGAAAAAAAAAGAAAAAAAAAGAAAATCAAACATAGCTTGAGGTACCTACACTCCAACTTGATCTGTTACTGGATACACAGCAAGATAAAGTACAGTCAATAAGGAAGTCCTCAGGCAATCTTCTGCCTATAGTGTACTCCAAACAAAGTAGTCCTCTTTTTCTTCCTCAGTATATTTCATTTGAAATGTTTAACTAGAAAATGGGATTAGACTAAAGCAAATTTCCAGGGAGAGGTGCACTTCGGCTGCATTCTAAAGCTCAGTGCAAAATATTACACATGCAGGCCACGATGGTGGAGAGCCCAAATTTCCACTCTTACATTTATACCGTATAATTAGCAACAAATCTACTCAGAAAAGTATTTAAAATATATTTTAGTGGTTAAGCAGCTCTTTCTGATGACATAATGCTATTCTTTACATTAAATCCAACCTCACTCAAGAGTTGCTTTTGACATTAAAATACAGCCTGCTAGTAGGAAAGTATATTAAAACTGCCCTTCAGTTGAATTTTACATGCTCTTCAAGACATCTTGAAAACAGTGGTAAAGGTTCTCTTGGTGTTATTGGAACCCACTTTCTTTCCTAACACATGACAATGTACTCACTGGATCTCAGCGGGTCAGGAATCCACACCAGATTCATTCTCCTCTTGATCTTCTGTGCAAGTCTCCATGAAGTGACCTCTCATCATCCCAAAGAACTCAGGAGGACAAAGTACCAAAACTCCCCTTTTGCTCATTGTGCCAACAGCCTCAAGGTTTTTGGCCTAAGGCAAGGGGAAGAGTGTGAGGTAAAGAGGGAAGCCTGCAGTGTGTCCTACTGGTGAGCTCACCATCTCTTCTAGGTGAAACCTCATGTAAAGGGGGCACTGGTTTGATGCCAAAGCTGTAATCACACACCAAATAACTAAGCTAAAAGACTAACGTTATACAAGACCGACCTACTCCTCTTCTGAGGAAAGGACTTGCTCTTCTCAGGAAATACCATATGCTGTTATATGTACAGAGAGTGAGCAGGAATTATGAGCAAAGATCAAGGTGCTTTACGCATCTAGAAAGTAAATTTGGACACAGGGACAAAAGAGAACAGCCTTGGAAAAGTACCTGCAACAAGCTGCAGACAAAACTGTCTTTGTGGGCATTCTTGAGGTGCAGGCTCAGGGAAGGTTTGAAGGAAAAGAACATAATACATGATTTTCTATGACTGCAGAAGAGTCCTCTGACTTACCAACTGCAGCAGTAGAAGGGAAGACACATTGCCATATGCTGAGTATCATTTTCAATAGGAAAAAAAAGTCATGAAATGTCACCCACTTACCTTGAACCTGGAGCACAGCAATTTTTTAAAATTATCTAGATTTGTTTTGACATTTCATTTACTGTTTACATACTCTTTAACATTAATGTTGAACCAATCTGGCTTTATTTTAGCAAGCAATACTTTATTAGCACTCTAAAACTTCAAGTTTCCTCAAAAATGCCTTCAACATGCAATTTGGATGACAGCCAGGTGTGACAAGCCACCTCTAGCTGAAAAGTACTAAGAAATGGAACAAGCTCTGGAATGAAGAATATGTTAAGTTCAGTTACCCAAGTGTTCTGAAAATAGAGCAAACATGAAGAGTAGGTGGTGTGCCATCTTACACAGGCTGATTGCCTAATCCACATTTCTTTCATGGACTCTTGCTCATGGTAGACCAGTGAGTAAAGCAGTGCCGGTGCTGTGAGTCACACTCACACCCCAGTTCACACTTCCACTGTATGTAACATATTTGCCTTAAAGAAGAAGCAGTCCCAATAGTAACCCCACTGTTACCTTAATCCCCCCCACCTCAGGCACCCTACAGATAAGGGGATCACTTTCTGCAACACAAATGGAAGTGAGAAAAGCCTAAAGAGCGTTTCAAACACTTATCAAGTAACTTAGAAAGAGGAGTTTACCTTGAGGGTGCACCCCTTTCCCCACTGACACTCGGCCAAGCTCAGAGCAGTACAGTGGTGACTCCAAACCAGCTTCAAGGGCACTTGCAAAGCTTCCCATGTTTTCCACTTCAAAGAAAAAAGAAAAAAAATTATAATAGAAAAAGCAAAACAGGGAACAGCATTAGCACTGTCCTTTTCACTCTGTGGCTGGCCAGGAGTGAGGATCTGCTTCCTTACAGAAATCCTCTACAAGAGAAATAAAGAAATTTTGCTTGTTCATCTTCATAAGGGTTTAAAAAATGATCAGATTTTTAGGAGTTCAACCAAGAGGAGGGGAAGAGTGTTCTCACAGCAAAGTCTCTTTCTTGCATTATTTCCCAGCATTCATGGGACAGAAAAAATCCATATCAGAATAAAGTGACTACTCTGCCTCACCTGGCCATTATTAATGACAGAGTTAATCAAACTGGAAAGGTCACACAACCCAATTTAAGCATAAACTTGGAGATAAATCACTTTTTCTTTTTAAACTGTTGTTCTTCCACTGCTTTTTATAGGGAGGGGGTAATCAGAAATTGTAATTTCCTGACTGTGTGGACAGGTAAAAGTCAGAACTGACACATTTAACTTGGGAGGAGGAAAGGTGAGACTTTTGGTGAATGGCAGGAGTCAGTTAAAAACTAAACACATGTCATATAAAGGAGAATGAAACCTGCTATCTACCGAAACTCTACTGAGCAGATTCTGACCCCACCTACAGAAGGCTTGAATTACAGGATATTTGTTACAACAAACAGAAAAATCCCAAGGAACCCAAGCCAGGAGTCAGGCTCTCAGCAAGGTCTACAGAAGAAATTGCAGGGTAAACCCCATCCTCATCTAGAAAAGTGTAAAAAGGAACAACTCATGTTCTGCTTTGGCATGGAAAACCAGAGGGATGACAGATGAAACCCCTCAATATGTAGTCCCTCCCCACCTTTTCTGCTGCCAGAAAAACAGAGGAACTGAAAACAAACATCTTTGAAACTTTTTTCCTTTCCATACAACAGAATGGAAAAAAGTCAGGAAGTCACTTGGAACACAGCAGATGCCACCTAAGAGCTACCACTCAAGGACTCACTACACTCAAGAGCTGCCTTCTCAAGGACTGGTGATGATCTGTTAGAGAACTAAGCACAGAGGACAGAGTGGCCAGTCCCTGCCTTCCATGCACAAACTGATTATGCTGCAATTATATTCATCTTCTTACTAATAAACCTAATTTTTATTTCTGGGCCTAGTTAGTCTCAGGAAGCAATGGCAAGTATAAGCCACAACCTACTTGCTTTCCAGTGTATTTGAATACCATTATCAGGAGGGCATACATACAGCTGAAAGGTAGAACAGCTATAATTGAGAGGAAAATATGGCCTGGTCTCTAAAATCAAATTAAAATAATAGTTAGACCCATAACTAGGAAAAAAACCCCAACCATTAGTTCAGCTTAAACCTCTCACTGAAAACACACTTTAAAATCTGATACTAAACAGCCCAGCCATAAGCCTGGTACAAAATACAGTACTACAGATGACACACTGGGAAAAATAAAACAAAATTAACATACCAATGTTTGTGGCTGGACCACTGTACCATTACTGGCATTTTGCTTATGTACTGATTCCATTGGTGTTTTGCATTACATGGCAAAACCATAGGTTCCCCTTCTAAGAAAAGAAATGCTTAATGTGCCAAATGGTACATCTGGAGAGAAGTACTGCCAGCCAACAACAAAAAAGGGATTAATCCAATGCCTGCTGCCAAGGTTTCTACATGATGATGCTCCTCACAATATTGCTGTTAGGAATCATATTCTGGTAATGCATCGTCTAAAGCTTTCAGGTTGGAAAGCATCTTTAGTCCATTATTCTATGGCTTTTTATTTCTTTGGCAAATCCTACAGCTGTAGGGGAGATGACAGTGGTTTTGGTATTATTAGTGCCTTGCTTTAGCTTTTTAATTAAGTTGTTCTGTTGTCTTTCACTGTCAGAGACACACACCATCAGGCACAGAAATTGTTTGACCTTCAAATGAATCATTTGAAATTAAGCCTTTTGCCTGATTGTGTGGTTTTAGAGTCACGTGGTATTTAAGGATCAGCACATGCACCAGAGAAAACAGGTAGAAAGGACTTATTACATCATGTTACATGTATCTCTAAAGTAGTACACTACTACCGTATAAAGTCTAGTTGGCCCTTCCCAGCAGTGACTTCTGCTACTTCTTTGGGAGGTTCCTGAACAAATCAAGCCACTCCTCCAATGGGATTCCTGCAAGAGGGACCTCAGTGCCCCTTGTCTTACAAGGCTCTGCATGGCCGAAAGTCTATAACTGAGCAAGGACATGGAGATACCTTGGAGCAGAGCTCTGTGCTGTGCCAAACCATCTGAGAGCACAACAGGCAGACCTGCGGCTCCTTCAGAGGCTGGAGGAGTGTTTGGGGTCTGAGGTTTGTAACAGCCCCTGCATTACAGAAGGCCATCCAAAGACTAGAGATGGTTTTTTTCCGCTAAAGGTGAATGATTTTCCAACTGAACACCTCCCTGATTTGGAGATCCCATATATGCCTTTCTGGAGTTTTAGGGAAGAGGCCTACCTTACAGATCTCAGAGCAGTAGTTCCCCAAAACATTGGCTGGAGCTGCTCACAACCAGTCTGAAATACTCTATGGACTATAATAAATATTCAGTGGAGAAAAAACGGTGATTCCTTTTCCTAGTAAGTGTTTCACCCAAAAAGATTCCAGAGAGTAAGCTGAGGGAGCTGAGACGGGACAATAGGAATGTTCCAGGGATGACGCATCAGTGCATGTGACAAAGCAGACACAACACAGGTGAAATATTTGAAATTCTGTAAAAGCCTGTGGATCATTGTTACACTCATGCTCCTTTCTTAGGGCTGGGGATGGGTGAGAAGAGATGTGGCTCTCGGGATTCCACCCCCCAGAAGCTGCCTTGATGTGTAAATTTCTCATCCGTTAGAACAAAGCCACTCCCAGAGTAGGCTCAGGGGAGCTGCTGGTTTTGAACAGCACATGTCCAGCCCCATTGCTCGTTAAGGTGTGTGGGACTGTGCTGCAGACATCTGTCTGCACTCCGGACTTCGGCTAGGTACTTACCACTTTCACAGCAGCAACTAGAATTAAACCCATACTGACCTTGTCTAAAGTCTCTGTCACCCTCTCCCTCACACGGACACGCTGCCAGGCACCACAGGAAACTTGCATGTTCCACCAGGTGAGGAGTGTAAATTACTGTGACATTTATTGGCGCTTCCTACAGCTGGGAGCACCTCCTCATAAACTGACCAGGCACACTGACAGACAGACTTGAAGTTGGCAAATGAGTCAAGTTTAGCAAACAAACTCACCTGTCCCTCAAATATATTGACATTTCTCATCTCACACAGCAGTTCCTCTACTTTCCCAAACATCCAAATTTTTACATTCCGGGAGGTATCAGGAGATAAGTTTTCAGGAGTGCTCTTTAGTTCCATCCTCAATAAACATGTTTGAAAATTGATCTTATCTAAGTTATTTCCTTCTCTGACACAGAATATTAATGGAAATTTGAACAATGGACTCAGAGCAGCATCCCTGTGAACAAGGAGATGAGGAGTTAGACACAGGCTATAAAACTTTCCAAACAGCTTGGGGGGGGGGCTGATCTTTATAAAGTGTTTTATTATATATTTACTTCCAATACCGAGACCTGTGCTTCATTTTATTGAACAATCAGCTCTAAAGTCTTTCTTCCCAGTGCCATTTAACATGCATCTCTTATTTCAGTGTCAGACATCACATTCCCACTGAAGGAATGAGCAGCTGGTGCTCTCAGAGGGACCTCTGCAAATGTATTTTTGAAGAACTTTGATTCCAGGGAAGAAAGTTATTTGTTATTTGGAATAACTGAGAACATGGAAACTGAAAGACTGTATGGGAGGGATTCAGGAAGATACTAGAGGCTGTTCCTGAGTGTCAATGGGAAACAAATGCCAGCCGTGTGCCCTCCACAGCCACCCCATGGGATTTGTCTGGAATGGCAGAGCACAAGGCAGGAATGCAATCCAGGAATGGCACTGCAGCTCACAGTCACATGGGGATGCCTTCCTCAGGTTCTTCCTAAATGAAATCCTGCCAGAAGCCATCAAATCCAGCTTCCACACTGCTGAAAATGCTGAGGGGGAAAAAACCCCATGAGAAATGTTTGTATAAAGCAACAAATTAATATGGAAGTCTACAGTACATCTAAAATCTAAATAACTATTTTGAAAAGACTAATCATTTCCCTTTTAAAAATTTCTTAATTTTCACAAACACACATACTTGTGTTTATAGTTCCACAAACCAGCTCAACCAGGTTTGTCCCTATTGGCCAGATTCCATAACTTACAGTAGGTCAAAAATGAAAAGCTGGATCCTGTCAAAGGATGCCAGAAAACCTGTGATTAAAAAAGATTTCAGGGATGAAGTTTCCCAAGTAACCACGGGAAAACCACATATTGATCACTTGAGCTCAGCATTCTCCCTTTCCCAAGGGAGAAGACTGTTTACATCACTTTGAGAGGAAGTGGTAGAATGAAATACTGTAATAGTGCCCTGTCCAACATTATTTTCCATCACTCTCAGCATCTGCTGATGTTTGAAGTGCATCTGCACAAAGGGTACCTTTGTTAAACTTCTCAAAATAGGTGAAACCTTAACTATCTTGGAAGAACAAAATCAAAGTTATGGATATGTAAAACTGATGCCACCTTCTCCCTCTCTCAGTCCAGCAGTAGGAGACAACAAAAATTTGTGCTTGAACTCCACCAGCACAAGTGCAAACATGTTATTCAGAAATTTCAGAACAGCAGCATTTATTTCATTAATTTTTAATCCCTATCTCCAGTCGGAATAGTTCCCATAGAAAACTGAGGAAGCTGTGGAAAAGCCATGGGAGTAGAGAAGGAAAAGAGGATCACCATCAAAGAGATCCTACAGGGATTGCTTGTCAGTATCAGCATTTGCATATGCTTTCCAATATAGACATAGAAATGCCAACAATATATTCCTTTCAAACCATTAGGCTGTCCCAAAGGTGATCATTTTGGAAAAAATAGAATCCCTTGCTCATGCTATTCATGAACCTAATTGTACAACACAGAAAACAGGACTTTTTATACCTTTTCCTAAAAGGTATAAAAAGGAAACAAATGGGCCTCGTGTGGAGACTCACACTCTACATTTCATCAGTAATCCCTGAAGACACTCAGTCCTTGGCAAGTTATCCTCCTGTTCCACAACCCACTGGCCAACTCATTGACAATTTCTTCCTCTGACAACTTGCTGTTACTCCAGGGTGTGCTGGGCAGCTTCCAGCATCCAGCAGGCCTCAGAAGATGCTCCTAAACTCCCAGTGCCTCACAGGCTCCAGCCGTGGTCAAAACGAGAAGGGACAAGATGCTGAGCGTTCTCTGTGAGGGTTGTACAGCTCAGCAATTCACAAAATTGGATTTGTGATCCCGTTCACTTTGTTACTTCACTGATAAGACAGGATTTTTTTTTGAGATTTATTTTTATGGAGTGATAGGAGATGGCAGGATAGCAGTGAGTGAAACAGAAGGCATCTGCTTGGCATTCAGTGCTTGATAGCTGCTAATGTCGTGGGTTGGAAAAGTTTAACTTAGAATTTGCCTTAAAAGAAATAGGGGAGGAAAGGGTAATAAAGAAAAGGAGGTGTGTGGCTGTGGTGGAGGAGCCCTTGGGATCTGGCATTTAAAGAACTATCAGTGGATTTGGCACTCCAGGAGAAGGAGCACAGCTCTTCCCTCCATACCAGCTTCCACACAATCCTCCCCCCCACCTCCAGCACAACCTTTCACAGCAACAAGTTGTCCTTGGCATGACCCGTGTTTGCAGCTAGTGAAGTCCTACTCTCTTCCCCCCATTCCCTCAGAAGGAATCAGTTTTCTATTTTAAAAATATCGAGTCACCCTATCTCAGCTGCATTGTAAACAAACAAAACAACCCAAAACAGCTTTGTGTGTGTGGAACAAGAAAAAAACACTTCAAACCCAAAGAAGTTTCCAATAAGTCACTCATTGAAATTCAGGAAGAAAAAACCCCAAAGGGTAAAAATACCCCCATGTATCCAAGTTCTCTGAGGCCATTTCTTCCCCTCATCTGTATTCCATCATCTTCTTCCTTATCCAAAAAAGTTGTGGTGTCCGTGGGAGTACGTAAAAACATTGGTGTGACCACCGAGAGGAACCCTCTGTCTGGCAGCAGGAAGCCACGCGTTATCCCGTCTCCAGGAACCCAGCCCTGCTTCCATGGTCATCCTGCTCCCTGACTGAATAATGCTGCAATACCCTGAAAGGCACCCGGGGAGCTGGGCTCTGCCATCTCACCTCTCAGGGGGGCCAGGCTGGACTGTTGGGCTTCTCCCTTTCAGAGGTCCCCTGGTGACTATTTACAAGGCTCTGGAGTGACAGGGAGTGTTCAGAGCTTCACAAAATAGTTATACATGTGCTTTCAGAAGGGAGGAAAAAAAGGGGAAAAAAGGAAAGATTTGTTACACTACTAACTTGACCCTACACTGTGCAATCAAAGATGCCTCAGTTTCAGGAGAGCGTTACTTGACATCTTGTTGCATAAATCATCTGCTCGCGGATCTGAGAGCGATCAGTAACCTACGTCACACTCTGGCCAGAGGTACTGGTGAGAACAGTATCTTCACGACTTAACCTTCCCTCAGTCACTGTTAAAAAAAACCCCAAGTGTAATCCACTCTGCTCCGCTGGTCCCCCTTCTTGCTCCCCAACCCCTAAGTTAATACATTCACAATGACCAAATAATTGCATTATGCTTTCCCTGTATGCCTTCTCCTCTTACGGTAGTGTTCTAAAAATTCCATTTCATCTTGCCATTCAAGGTAGAAACAAGTAATGAAACGAGCCTGTTTATTAGTCATTGTAGTCTGAGAATCATATTGGCATTTCTGCCTTTGAGGACGTGAGGGATTGTTGACACAAAGGAGGCCAATCATGCGTTTATGGTGCATGATATCACCGTGGGGCTCACACAGGCAGTTTGCTTATTGCACAGGTGACTGCCACCAGAGAATGTAATTGCTCAATAATGTGTCCAGGCACCCATGGGAAGGACTGAAGTCATCTGAGACCTGTATTGGGAACTCGCCAGGGATCCCGGCACTACCTCTGACTTGCATGAAATGCAGGAATTGTGGCCATCTCCTGCAATAGGGATAAACAGAACAAGGGACAGAGGCAGGAAGAGACAAAAAGGCACCCCAACCCAAAAACTGGTTAGACTTCCAGCTGGCAGAAAGAAAGGGTCTAGTAGTTAAAAAAAAATAATCAAATTTTCAAGTTTCTCATTTAAGAGAATGTGGAAGAAAAAACATTGCATTAAAAAGAGCTTAAAACATAATTATTTTTAAGGGTCTGGGATGTGGACAGTATGGCACCTGGCCATGAGATCATAGCAAGTGCAAATCTCTCCCCAGAGAAAATAATTTTGACAGGGTACATTAAAGAACAAGAAGTTTTTCTCAGAAAATTGTGCACAACTAGAAGGGGGAAAACTGTCCCCCAGACGAAGTAAAAGCTCTAAGAGCAACAAACTGCCAAGAGGACAACAAGTCAACATCAGTGTAGTACACTGGAGCACATGAGATGAGAAATTACCTCACCAAGAATTAAAGGCTCAAAAATAGATGCAACACCTGACTGATAAACTATTTATGGCCAACGAAATCCTCTACTATCTGCACCACAGCTTTATTTTTTAATCACCTATCAAGTTAAAAAATCCAGTGATTGAATACCAGTGTGAGGTAAATAACAGCTACAGCTCACTGCACATTGCAAGTTCAGGGCAGCATCAACTTAACAAATCAGAATAATTTGTGTAACACATAATCCATAATTTCCAGGATGCAAGGGTCATGGGAGGAGATCCAGCTTGGCAGATGCCTACTTTTAAGCACATAACTATTTCCACCGATCTTGAGAATGTTACCCAAATACTTCAGTTCCAGTACACGAATATAAACAAAACAAAAATTCTTAACCAAGGCCTTCACTCACCCTGTTATCTCTGAAAGCATGAAGAAGCTTTCCAAATCAATAGAAATTATCTCTCTCTCTCCAACAAGACCCAGAATAATGTAAAGAGGCCCTGCAGTTCAAGCAAGAATGACCAGAGGCCCCACTGCCTCAGGCAAAACCAGAATGTGCAGCCTCTCCCAGCATCATGCTGAAGAATTTTTCATGAATATTCCAAATGGTTTACAGGATGTTTTCTGTCCAACTTTCCTCCACACACAGCTCAAAAGAACTCATCCAGTCTTAGCGCAAAGGGTTCAGCCTCAACCCCACAGTGAGTCCAAGGATCTTATTCAACATGTGCTGTGACATGATGCTCAGCTCAGGGCACACACGTGACTTACTCAAAAAGAAAATCCTATACCAGTTCTGCTATTTTCAGGTTAATCTTTCAAACTGGTCCTTTCCCCAGGCCTCTCTCTACTCCAATCTGCTTTTTCCCCTTTCAATGGCACTCAGAAGTCTGCCCAATGGCAGGTGGGTGGAGGCAATCCAGATACTGTTTGTTGGTAGCCCAGCAGTTATTTGTGGTTGACTTTTTTGGTTGCCCACAGGAATTTCCAGGGTGGTGTAAACAGACAGATGTGGGTTCTTTTCTGCTATACAGATCACACCATAAAGAGATATCAAAGGGAAAAACCAAACCCATGAATAATGCACCAGTGGCAGCATTTGAAGCTCTGAACTTTAAAGACCGGCCTCTCAATTTATTGGTTTAATTGTTGGGTATGCACATCTAGGCCAGCAGACAGCTTGTGAAATCAAAACACCACTGAAAGACTTCCCGAATATTTAGAAGATTCTATGAAGCGTAAGTGGCCTCAAGTCCTGGCAGGGTGCAAGCTGCTCCAGCCCTGACAGCACTGCCCCCACCTTCCATGCTAAAATTGCTCCTTCCTCCTTTCCCTCAGTAGCACAGGGGTTTGATCTTGACTTCAGTGAGGCATCTCACCAACTCTTCAACAGCTCCACACTGCTCTAACGTGGGGAAGCAAAGGGGAGTATTTCAAAGGGAGGTAACAAGGCAGATGTTTTGCTGGTGCAGATTAGTAAAGCTCCATTGATCTCCGGTTAACTCATACTAGCCAGGAAATTCAGCCCCTTGTTGTCGTTTTTTTTGTTTCTACTGTTAGCATTGTGCAAAAACTACTTTTGCCATGTGATTTTGTGTGCCTTGTGCTCACACAAGAAACACAAGGTGGCATTTTTTCCCTTGAGATGAACAAGCAGCCCATGATTAAAATCACGTTAAGTCAACGGTGCAACTTGCCAACTGTTCTTGTTCTGGAATTGCCAGCTAAAGCTTTTTCATCATTTATTTTTCCAGGAGGGTTTGTATATGTTCCTGTCAGTCTATTTTGGAGCATGGCAGGTTACAGAGGCACTTTGATTCATGGCTGGACATGGATTATTTTAAGTAGAGGCGAAAGGAGCCTTGGTTTGAACAGCCTTGCACTGTCATCTTGCGGTTGCAGTGCTCAGTTCCTCACCCTTATTTGGAAATGCCTCGAACAGGAATTTAATGTGAGCAGGAAGAAATGGCGATTGCTTCACTCCTGGGCCTCCGGTTTGTTCGCAGGCCTCCTTCCTGCCACTCTTGTGACAACAAGGCCAACTCTTTCCCCTTCAGTTCTTCCCCTCTCCTTCCTTGGTGAGAGGAGAGAGTGACCTCTTCCATAAAACCATCCTTATTTAGAAGACTCATCTCCTCCAGACTTGCAGCACTTCCATCATGGCCATGTGTTCCAAGACACATTTTCAGGGCAGTGTTGTGCACAGTCCTCCTTCCTGCCTGAGCTTAGAAGAGGGAACACTCTGCCTGTCAGCTCCTGATAAGTGGCACATCTTTTCCACAACTGAGGCAAACCACTTCCAACACCTTTTTGGCTTTACCAACTTTTCCTGACTTCCAGGCAGTAGTGATTTTTTTGCCTCTTTTCTGGACTGCTCAAGATCAGCCAGTGTTGGATTCTCCTCGTAGCCCTTCCAAGAATTCACTTCCTGAGCTTGTCCAAAAGGTAAGAGAAAGCCCTGAGCCAGGTTTCCCTTCACCTCCAGTCCAGCTGTTTCCAACCAAAGAGCTGCTCCTCCCACCCACCTCCTTGTATCCTCTTGATGGCTGAAAAGAAACTATATTCTCCAAGATACCCAAAATCCATCACTCCCCAATGAAGCCTGACCCAATGATCAATGAGCAAGTGACCAAAAATGAGGAAATCAGCCTAAACAGTTGCTTGGAAATGCAGAGATTCCAAAAGCTGCAACCCCTGTTCTCCTCCTCAACAGGCAATACTTAAATCTCCTAAAATACAGATTCTTCCCTACCCTTTTACCGGGAATCAACAGCTTAAAAACCTACACTGTTTTTAGTTGTGGTCTTCAGTCATTTCTCTCAAGTCAGAGAAAAAAGCCCCCATGTCACTATTGTTACCTTCAGTTTCAGCCTCTCTGTCAGGGCTGCCAGTACTTTGAGGGAACGTTTATTTTTACTGGAACCCCTGTTAACAATACAAGTCAGGAGCAAAAATATCAGAAATGGTTTCTATAGGGCTTAATTCAGTATATGGGAGGGAAAACATTGTATTTTGGTTAGAGCTGTGTTACTATTGTTCCCCTGAATGGAATTTGCAGTATAGATAGTGAATTCCCCATTTTCAGAAAAAATTGTCTAGGGTTTCAATATTGTAAACCATGCTTACATCAACTTTTTTTTTTTTACACATGGAAATTGTTGTGATCTTGCAAATAGACTGCCAGACAGATTTGTGCATCAACCCAAAATGTCCCTGCCAGCAGAGGGATCCATTGTGGGCTTTGGAATCCATTAATGCACCAATCAGAGTACACTTGAGGGTTATAGTCTAAAACTCCCAAAATACAAGATATGCAAGACTTTTTTTCTTTTTCAGCTACAAGAGGTTTTAAAAGATCAGAATTATCTACTTCAGGAACTGAGAGCTACTACCAGTGGGACTGCTGTTATCAAACAAATGGACTGAAATCATGAAATTATGGAACCATTAAGGTTGCAAAAGACCTCCAAGACTATCAAGTCCAGTCTGTGACCCAACTCCATCTTGTCCCTCAGCCCAGAGCACTGAGTGGCACGTGCTTGGACACCTCCAGGGATGGGCACTCCAAACCTCCCTGGGCAGCCCCTTCCAGTGCCTGACAATCTTTTCCAGGGAGAAATTCCTCCTGCTGTCCCACCTGGACCTCCCCTGAGGCCATTCCCTTTCAGCCTATCTCTTGTTCCCTGGGAGCCGAGCCCAACACTCCCCAAGCTCCTCCCTCCTGTGAGGAAGTTGCAGAGAATTCCAGGTGCTTCCTGAGCCTCCTTCCTCCAGGATGAGGCCCCCCCCAGCTCCCTCAGCTGCTCCTCATGTGACTGACCCTCCAGACCCTTTCCTAGCTCTGTTCCCTTCTCTGGACACACAGATGTGAAGAATCTAATTTGTGGCATCCTCAGTAGAGCTGCCAGGAGACTGACCTGGTTGACAAAGGACATGTAGGAAGGTCCAACCACACCGATGTGTGTGTGCCGCTGAGCCCGGGAATCAATGACTGCGGAGGGCAAAGCAAAGGCAGCGCCAGCCGGGGGCCGGCTCAGAGGTCGGTGTGGTGGAGCAGGACAAGGCGCTGCCAGAGGCAGGACACACATCACACAGCACCAAACACAGCTGCTGCTGCCTCGGCTCCGTCCTGGAGAGCCCCTTTGCCAGCGGGAGCAGCACGGGGGCCGATCCGCCCTGCCCCGCGCCCCGGCACTGCCGGCCCGGCTCGTCCTTGGCACCACCGGCGGCCGTGGTCGCTGTGATGTGGCAGCTCTTTGCCAAGGGCTGGACTGAGACCACCAACTCACTTCAGACAGGCCACTAAACACCCTTCTGAGGGTAACCACGAGGTCGCTCCAGCTTGGGCTGGATTCAAACTGGGGACTCGGAGGTGAAAAGGCTCCGCGCGCAATTACCAGTCCCCTGAGTCATCCCATCCACCCTCTATAGTTAGTTCCAAGTGCTCTGGTAAGCAATATCTGAGGACATTACATGTGTTCAAAATGCTAAAAATACACATCTGAGAGGGCAGGGAAAAGATCAGATCACCCCAAAGGACATTTTCCTTTCTGGTTAAAAAGAAAATAAAGGAAGAAAATAAAAAGACCCCATGACTCTAACACTTTCAAATTTTTTTTCCCCCCCTCAAATATATAAAAGACTCCCACTGCCTGAGAGCAGTTAGAGAGATAGTTTTTGGAAAAAATAATAATACTCCTTTTACGTTTGTATTGTTTAAATCGCTAAATCAGTACTAGAAAGAAGGGGAGGGGGGATGAGAAGGGTAGAAGGAACAAAGCAAAATGCTAAGAGATGGATTAAAAAGGCCCCACACTGAAAACAACAAGTCCCAGGGATTCCTCCCAGGGCTTCTCAAACGTGGGATTTGTTTGAAGAGCGACGCTGCCCTCTGGTCCCCCAGGATATGGTATTTTCAATGCATCCCCAGAGGGTCACCAATCCATTTGTGTCACCTATCCCGGGATCTGACAACTCTCTCCAGGGGCTCAGTTAAACAAGCTTCCAGTTTTTAAACAAAGTGGATTTTAATTGAGAAGCACCTGTGGTGAGAGTCCACTGGCATTATTAAAAAGCAAATTTCTCCCAGTGAACCCCAGAGGCAGGAGATGGGGGCCACACAGACGTCATACCTGCAACACAGAACCAGCCCTTTCATAAAACCCCCCTGGAGAAACGTGTAGGATTTGACTGCACCCCACCAAGAGTGTTTTTCCCAACAAGCTGTTCCCAGGGTGCTGAAAAGCTATCATTCATAAAATATGACTGAGGGGGAAGGAGGCAGCAAAGGGGAGTTCAGGAGGCCATGGACACCAGTGGGAGCTGCAGAATGAGACCCTCTGTAAAACGTGCACCTGTTTGTGGCCACCAGAGCAGCTCAACTAGAAAGCTTCAAGTTCCAAACTAGAGGGGGGGGGGGAGCAGGGGAGAAACAGGGAAAACATAATGAAAGCTTGTCCTAATATCAAAATACACATTAACCCATTGAGTGCAGGCTCACAACAGATGGCTGTAATTTAGAATAAAGCCCTGGTAAAATAAACGAGAAATACACAGAACTGGAGGGGACACTTCAGACACATCCTGGTATCATTAAAGAGGCATGAGCTTAGGTCAAAGATTGGAATTGCACCACTTCACAGAATATCTGGCTAAAACCCTGCTCTTTAAACAAAATTTAATGTTGGCCTAGAGAGCAGATGAGAGGAGGTGCCAAGGTCTCTCCAAATGTAGTAACCAACAACTTCTGTACATGAGAGTTTACAAGGCCAGGAAAAGAGAGTGGAGCCAATACTTGGACCATACACAAATGTTTAGAATGATGAGGAACATGCAGCACTGTTAGTACAATCCCTTGGTGATTTGTAAGAATGTTATGCACTCACCTTACTCACAGCGAGGGTCAGCAGTGATGTGCTTAAGCCTGTTGGCCCAGCTCAGATGACATTAAGAACAAGACTCCTCACAGGAATTAGTTACTAAGGATGCTTTTTCCCCTCAGGAAATAGTCGTGCGTTTTCATCCACTACTTCCTTATCAACACTTTCCCATTTAGTGCACATGTAATACTGTTTTTTGTTGGGTTTTTTTTCCCCTCCTTGTTCACGTAAATCAACCTCGCTTCCAATAAAAAATAGGAACAGTGTGATATGTGGAGAAGAGAAAAAGCACAGTATGCAGAATCAACTAAGCTACTCCTGCCCTGCCACAGTGCTTTGATCCACAAGGCTTGCTTTAATATTTTTTTTTTTTTTGACACTGACAACTTGGACTTAGATGGAGAGAGACTATTTAAAAAGCATGGACAGGACAAGGGGAACAGCCTCAAGCTGTGCCACAGGAAGTTCAGGTTGAGTATTAGGAAAAATTTCTTCACTCAAAGGAGTGTCCATCCCTGGCACAGCTGCCCAGGGCAGTGGTGGAACCCCCATTCCTGGGAGGATTCAAAAGATGTGGAGATGTGGCACCTGGGGACATGTTTTAGTGGTGGTGTTGGCAGTGCCGGGGAAAGGGTTGAACTTGATCATCTCAGAGGGCTTTCCCAACCCTTTCCCAACCCCAGCAATGCCATGGTTAGAGTATCTTTCAGTAAACACTATTACAAAACCAAAACTGCCCAGGACAACAGTTGAAAATCCCCTCTCTACTTGAGTGAGGACATGCTACAAATTATCTAACTTATCTTAAATATTATTTTTCCTTATTACCATGCTATGAATACTACATAGACATCTATTTCTGATAAAAAGGTCAACAGTAGAATACCAATCATCACCAACACTTGTTTGGTTTATGTTTTAGTCTCTACCACGGAGAGGTACCTCTCAATGACAAATATATTACCATTTCAGATGTGGTTTTGAGCTTTTTGCCCCCTTAGGCAACACAGCTTTTGTACTTAGTTTGATCACATTTTCAAAACCCCACGAGACAAAAGCCCTCTTAAGAACCACTCCATCAAAACTAAAGATTGGATTGTTCATCTGGTAACAAATATTGACTATGAACATATGTTAAAGTGTGAATATATTAGAACTCTTAAATTATTCCAGAACTAAAAGCATTGCATAACAACTCTGCAAGGGGACAAAGAGGTTGAAATACTTCTAGAATGGCAAAAGGAAAAATTCAAACAGAAATCCCTTTTGTGTGATTGTGTCTCTAAATTCATATTTGCTTGTGCTACAAAAATGGAAGGAACTTTAAAGCGTTATGGAAGTAATGTGAAGTTTAAACAAGACCAAGGGCAGATTGCAGTGTCTTGCTCAGGAGCGTCCGTGCCCTCCCCACAGCAGCACCAGCGCAGCACTCGCTGCGCTCCTGAACGGAGGTGAGGTGACAACCACAAGCAACTGGAGCCGGACCATGCCCTGGAAAGGCTCGATGGCAGAACAGTGGGCAGCTCGTCAGGACCCTGGACAGCACCACAGGATCAGCTCCGGCCTCGGTGGCCGGCACACACCGCGGGCCGTTCATGGGGACGCAGGGATTGCACAGGGAGTGGCAAAGCCAAGGGAATCCGAGAATCATAGGATGGTTCCGCTTGGAGGGGACCTTAAAGCCCATCCAATTCCCCCCAGACTGTTCTTGCTCAATGAGTAACTACCCTTGTACCTGTTCCAGCTTCTTGTCTGACCTGCTCTTCTCTGCGCCTCACAATTACACTCAGATGGAGCTCGGGTTGGGGCTTAGGCCACCAAGCAGGAATCCTCCCCTCTCTCTAAAGGTGAATTCTCAGCACACAGGAGTTCAATTAGTCTGAACTGCAGCAGCACAGGCTCCTTCTTGCCTTCCCAGTTCCATCTGTGGTAGAATCATAGAAGAGAATCACAGACTGGTTTGGGTTGGAAGGGACCTTAAAGATCAGCTGGTCCCAGCCCCTGCCCTGGGCAGGGACACCCCCCACTGTCCCAGGTGGCTCCAGCCTGGCCTGGGGCACTCCCAGGGATGGGGCAGCCACAGCTGCTCTGGGCACCCTGTGCCAGGGCCTCCCACCCTCACAGGGGAGAATTATTTTCCCTAAAAATGCATTTGTCTGCCTGCCTCCATAAATTCCCCCCATTTTAATACAAAGTAGAATACAAAGGATGCTCTAAGCAGACAGTGAATTCCAAGCTGACAGAACCCCACAGTACAGCTCAGGCACAAAGACTGAAGGTGATTTTGAGTACAGCCTCACGTTTTTAGTACTTCTTGATTTGCAAATCAAGGGAAGTCTTTTGGAATCTTGCTATAAAAACACCTACGTCAACCTCAAAATATAAATTGAACTGCTGAATAAAGACTGTGACAATGGCAATAACTGCCTGGGGTTTGGGGTTTTGTTGGTTGTAGTTAAAAATGTACTTTACAAGCACTTAAGGCAAGAGAAACATAAATTACTAGAAGCAGTAAAAAATCACTTTGCAAACATTTCAGCTTATTTCTCACAATTTGCAGGCAAGCTCTTCCCAAACCTATCCACTTCTGATGAAAAAACCAACTCCCTATTCCCTTTTAATAACAAATAGACCTTAAAAAAAATAAAAAAATCACCATTGTTTGAAAGCACTCAAAAGCAATAAGATGGTCACAAGACTCGATCTGCCTGTTCTGCCCCTTTACAAACTCACTAAAGCTTGCTCTTTGAGTGATTGCTGTGCTGTATTAATCCCTGAGCATATCAAACGAGTCTATTGGGGACTGGGACTCCACTGGGGCAGGACAGGGAAGCTGTTGTGTTCGGAGAATTAATCCATCCTGGAAAATCAAAAGGCAGCCACTCACAATACAGTAATCAGCATGTTCTGCACTGGGAGAGCCCTGCGCTTCCCTTTTACAAAACACAACTATTACTCCATTATGTCCTGAACACACAAACCCCTTTTAGTTAGTTGTGTTTGTTATTATTTGGCTTATACTGACGGGTTTGTGCATATTCCACTGGTGGGTACACAACCAGCAAGTTAAAAAACCCACCCTGTCTATTCCCAACTGCTCAAAAGAAAAAGGGACTCCCACTGCTTTTTCCACAACCAAAGCTCTCTCTGGATTTGCTTTGTGAACAGGATTTTAACTCTTTATCACCCTAAATAAATGGAAATTCTTTGCATTTTTTCCTCACACAAAAAGTTCACTTTCTGTTCAGGATACTTCTCTATATATTTTTCTCACTTTGTTAAATCCTCTAACATGAGTTTCCTAGGTAGTGTCAGTAAAATAAAAAAGTTTGAAGCTTTATAATGACTGAATTGAAAACAGTTTCATTTTATTTCCAGGAGCTATTATATTTGGTGCTCCTTGGTTAGCATAAGCTTAATTCTTTCATTTTAAATTTGAATGATGCAGGCTTCCAAACCACCATTGTTTTAAAAATAAGAGTGTAATTCCTTCCCCCCCCCCCCCATTTAGGAGAAGTATCAATCTTCCATGGTGTTACAGAGATAAAAACACCCCTCCAAACCCAGCTGTAAATCTGATGTGACACACTAACAACACTGCTAAATGAATTCTGGCCTAAAGACAAGAATGAAGGCTTAAGGAAATCACTGAGAAGCCACGTGCTCAAGAAGGACCACAACCATGCCCCCTCCTCCATTCACCCAGCAGAAGGCACCCACCTGTAGCAGGCAGGACTTCAGAAACCAGCAACTCAACATCAGTTTTTAATACCCAACAAGTTGTTCCTGTCAGGTTGTTTTTAAAAAGCAAATAAAGCTCTTCTCATATCCACGTTTACTCTTTGCTAACACAGAGAACACTTCCCTTGCCATTTGTTTTTCAAGTAACAAGTCACTAAAAGCACCAAGAGTTCCAGCCTTTGGTCCTATTGCCATTATCCCCTTCTAGACATCATTTATCTTTCAAGGGGTTGAGCACAGCAGTTTTAGGTCTTTGCCTTTAAACCAACAGGTGCCCACTGGGGCAGTCCCACCAGGGCAGTTAAAGTGAAGCCATCTTAGCAGTCCAGCTCCACTCAGCACCAGTTTTAGGTACTACTGTGAATTTCTCACAGTTCAAAGTAACATGTTTTTTCCCATTTTCCAATAAAACAACTGAATTGGAGGAACACAAGCCGATTCCCACGGCTGAAGGCCTGTTACATATCTGTGAAGTTTAAGGACATAAACCTGCCTTTCCATTTAAGAATGGGATGAAATGTCAACAAGAACAAGTTAACTTTCCTGAGACCTGAGTCAGAGACAACTGAAGATAATCAAAGACAGTAACAACACAAGAACCACCAACATGAAGCCCTAATTCAGTTCTGCTCGTGCATGGGGGGGTCACAATCCTCGGCTTCCAGGGCCGAGCTCTGGCACACACAGAGTTAACTGAGCCCCCTGGGCCCGGCTTCACCCCCCTTCTCCCCCATCTCATTCATGCCACATTCCACAGTGGCAGGGTCCAACAACAATATAGGAGGGTACCCAAAATGAAGAGGCAGGGCCTTCCATTCTTCTGCCTCTCTTGAATTAATTAACTGGAAATGAGTTTTGTCAATGTTTTGGAAAGGCAGAGGGGTGAAAAGAAACTGCTAGAATTAATCACAGTGAGAAACTACCTCTTCAGCAGTCTGCCAGAGTTCAGAAAATCCATGAGAAGTGCAAAATAAAAGGAAAGTGGGCTGACTTACCCTCCAAAGGAACAAATAAAATTCAAACAAACACTCAAGTCTCCAAAACAGAGACATGCCCCAGTGCAAAGGAATGCAGCATCTGTTGCCACAACAGCTTCAGCTTTATTTTAATATACTTGTCATGAAGACTGAAAGGTAACAAGGTAGAAAAGACAGTGTACCAACAATTCAAACACATGGAAGGCACATTGTGTTTAATGCACTAAATATTTATGTATATGCAACGTTCTCCTTATATTTGTAGAGATATTTGGGTCCCATGATGGAAAACAAATGACTTTAATTGTTCAGCCCTGACTCCACAACAGATCTTTCATACGGAGAAGGCAGCCTGCAAAACACTCTTTTTTGGTAGAGTTGTAAACAAACGTTACCTGCGGGTTCAGCAAAGGAAATTACAATCACCCGGTACTGCACCTATGGCACGAACGAAACAAGTGAGGCAATTCCAGCCCGCTGACAATAAGGATCTTTTTCCCCAGGCTGATTTACCCAGGCATTCAGGAAACACACGGGTGTCCTTCTGTTTACACCAGTGAGGCAGAAGCGCCATGTGGCAGTTTTTCTGAGGGCAAACGTAACACTTCCAGCAGGCTGGAACTGAAACCGAAGAAAACTTGCTCGGCTGAGCAGGGGAAGGTATTTTCTATGAGAAACACTTTTGTCATGCTCTGCCTCTTCCCAGCGTGTGGCTCAGGAGGGCTCCTTGCTGGCAGCACGCAGGATGACCCTGCCCTCCTGCCTCTCCAGCTGCAGGCCCAGGCTTTGCAGGGCAGAGTTCTCTGCCAGCCCCTGCTCCTCCATCTGTGCGATCAGCTCCTGGTTCCGCTCGTTCTGCTCAGTCACATTTCGGATTGCAAGAACTGCCCACTGGTTCCCAACTGCGGGGCACAGTCAAGGATCATTTATTGACTTCAAGTCAAATATTGCTCATTTTCATTTTTCACAGCATTCTCCTCTCTTTGCCCTCCCCCAATCCTTAAACCCCAAAACCTAGTAGAAATCAAGACCTCAAAAGAGTAAGACATTTACAGGTGTTGACACTGAACATGCAAATACTTGCATATGAGGTAATTTAATTTCGAATGGGGTATAATCCAGTAACTTCAGGCAAGTGCACTAGATTTCATATGGAGTCAAAAAACACCAACAAAAACACAAGTGAGCTGCAGGAATTAAAAGGAAATATTGTTTCAAACCAAAGTTACAGTTAATTGAAATGGTCCAGCAATCCTCTTAGAGAGAATACAAAATCAGTCACTTGTTTATGATCCCAACATCTCAACACAACACTTTCCAAGCACTGGCAAACAAAACAAGCTGTAAATCATGCCCAGGAAAGAAAAATATTATCTTCACTGCAAAAGTTAGAAGATGTAGCAAAAGAGAAATTATCCAGGTTAATATCTGAAAATTGCTCAAATAATGTCAGAGACACTTAAAATTCTTTAACTTTTAATGTTCCCTAAGCCCTGTCCTTTGTGCCTGGGAGCTTTCGCACACTTGCCAGGAGCCCAAACACCAGGATCGCGGGCAGGGAGCTCCTGCTGACAGTGAATCGGGCACAAGCTGCAACTCATTCGCCTTCTAAGGTGGTCCCTTGAGGCCAAGATTCAGGCTCATGTCAGGGCTGTAGACAAAGGATTTAAACTCCCAGGATTATCAGCCAGGCATCTTCCAAGTGAACTACAGTGTTCATTTTATGAAGTGTCAGAGAGGTTGGTCCCAGTTCTGCAGCTGAAAGGCTGTTTTGATATAATCTTCCTCAGTTACCAGTACAGGAGAGGAACCTTTCTGAATCTCACAAGTGGTTTGCCTGCAGGGCACCAATTATTTACTACATGTAGCTTCACATCCAGTAGAAGAACATGCATCATTTACTCATCTCCTTGACGTCTTTTAGGTTTGAGAGTGGCTAAGCACAGAGATAAGATGACTTCTTATGGCATTTGCCAGGGGGGCACTGGAGGGAAAACTCCTTAGCTGGGAAAAATGGGAACTTCAGACAAAGCAACAGAAGAGATGGTGTGAGTCCAGATCCTCTTACACCATCTGTCCTGCACATCCTCACCAGAGAGAGAAGGGTTTGGATGAAGAGCAGCTTGGACACAGCTGGTAGGGAACAGCCCTGCATTGGCACAGGGCAGTGGGACAGCCCCATGCCTTTTAGTAGCAGTTTATATTTATGTTCACAAAGTCTTGAATTGAACATCAAAAATGACACAGCACTAACAACTACAGGGCTGTTTTTCTTTTCTGACAGAGCTCTTTAGGCTTTATCAGGAAACATGCTGCACACCTTCCTTGTTCTAAAAATTCTGGTAATGACAAAGGAGAGAAATTAAGACCAAAAACATTATGCATCACATCAAAGCCTTAACAGGTGAACAAGACAGAATATCACCGTATTCTCTTGTGCCACAGTGCATCACTACTACAGTTTTAGAAGCAAGAACCACACTGTATTTAAGTTACATAAACTGAATATTTCCACTGATGATTTGAGTATATGAAACAATCAAATGCCAAAGAAAAAAAATGATACATGAGCAGACTCTCAGTCATTAGTACCAGTGGTGAGAACAGATTTCAGAACAGCAAAGCACACAAGCTCACGACAGCAGCCCAACCAAGGCTGACACCTTGCAGGTCTGTCCCAGGTCTGATTTAGGGCATTGCACCGGTGCCAAAGGAACACGACATTCTCCCAATGGACTGTGAGAACCGTGCTGCCACCCTCCCTGGCTCTGCTCCTGGGAAGAGGAGCAGACCTTTCTTGTTGTGTTCCTAAAGCACAGCTCTGCACAAAATAGAGCACTTGTATGGAAGCATACCCCCTACAAGAGAAACAGTGATTTTCAGAGTGTGACAGTTCTCAATCTCACAAGTGCCACACAGACAAAAAGTACTCAATTTTGTTGCGCACTAGTCCTGTCACCATCACCTTTATGTCCTTCAACACTCACACCTGCAGCAAACGCTGTGTTCCCATTACCAGCTCCATGAGTGCTTGCACAATATCTAAGACACCCCCATTATCTGATGCACTACCGGCATTATGACATTTATCATTATTGACGACTGCAGCTGAAGCTGCCAAATGGTTTTAATAATATTTCCACTCCTTCAGAAGCTCCTTTCTGTGTAGGCGTCCATTGTGTCCGCGCCGTGAATATTCATGAGCCCCTGTTGGCAGGCTGGGAGCAGAGCAGGCAGACCCGACCGTCAGCCCAGATTAAAGCCAGGCCCCAGCTAATACTCACATTACCCTCTTGCTCCTCTCCAAAGACAGAGACACAGGGAGAAAATTAAACACATTCGAGAGTCCCTAATCCTACCAACACTTTAAGCACTTTATTGTATGGCTCAGCTTTAGAAAGAGAGCTTCTAAAGTTGCCATAGTTACTACAAATAAGAGCATGAGCCTGTTTGTTGTGAAACTGCCCCAAAGAGAAGTGCAGCAAGTGCAGGTCTCATTGCCCAGGCTTGTCTGCATTTTTCCAACAGGGTGTACTGCACTCTCAAATAAATTAATATTACAGACAAGCAAACAAGATGATATTTTGTCACAGGGAAGAGGGCCTAAAAATTGGAGAACACAATTAATTTCATTTTGCAGAAGCATCATTGCCAGACTAACTGTGTTTAGGAACTGAAAGCAAACATTTCTGTGCATTTATAGCAACCCTTCTCCAAATTCCTTCAGTGACGTGCACTATGGGACTCCTGTGCTATTTTGACTTATACAGACAATAACGAAACTCAATCAACTGGCCCTGTTTTGTGCACTTGTGTAACTTCTTTTCATAATCTAAAATTTAAAATCATCTAAACTTCTTTGGATTGTCAGGGAGGGGGGAACACTGAAAAAGGAAGAGAGGTCGAGAAAATTGTCCCTGAGGGATGAGAAGTGTTAGTATCTGGAAATCAGAGAAATCTGCACCACTGAATCCTGTGGAAGTTTTGCCACTGAGTGCAAACAGAACTTGTCACCATTCTCCAGTCTCTTTTCAGTTGGATTCTGCCAGAGGAGACTGCTGGAGTCAAGGCAGGAACAGTGAGGGGTTTGTAGATTTAATGGGGCGTGAAACACAACCATGACCTTCCAGGACACCCCAAGGCCAGGGATTCCTGGGGAAGATGCCCAGACCAGTTCTCAGTAGAGCATTCCAGCTTCTCATTCCCATATAACGAGGTCCAATTGGGACTAAACATTACTGACCAGGCTCAGCAGCCCTGAGGACACCCAGGAACTGGATTCTATGGATGACAGGGAGCAGGCAAAGTTATTGATGAAGTTTGAAACTGATGAGGTAAATACACAATGCGCAAGGAATCTTGGAAGGCTGTTGTTTGAAAAAGGCAAGCCTTAAAAATTAAGTATTATCATCAACTCATACAGGGCACCAGAGTGGTGACAAAGACAATGAAATACGTATATCTCTTTTTGTAAGTCCTCTCACAGTTGTTAATGCTGAGGAACCTCTAAATGTAACATTCTTGATGGAGAGGTTGATTTACTGCAGAACGTAGGGACTTGTTAAGTTGGACCTTTTCCTGCACTACAGTCAGTTTTCCATAGTTGAATTATTACTTAGGAACTTTCTTCCTTAAGAGTAATTAGGTCTTATGAGAAAAAGCAGATACTCTTTACCCAGCCCCATTAACTCATTTAAATCAGAATTTTTATTATTTAGATATTAACTACATTTCCATCAAATTCCAAAGGTTTTGTATAAAACCTTATTAACAAAGTCAATCCTCACAGGTTGGAACCCTGATCAAATGGGCTGTTCCTACCCACAGCTAAACCCGCCCAAGTTGGTAAGAGCCTTCCTAAAGGGCTAAAGGACACAGGACTAGAGCATACAGGCACATCTGAAGGGCTAAAACCCTGAGATCAGGAAAATACAGCCTTATATATGCATCATATATAATTACAGTTCTTTCTCAACAAATACTTCAATTATTGCTCAAACTTCTGTAGACTGGAATAAAATACTGAAGTGTCATGTTAGAAGAGTCAGTTCCTCTTGCAGACCTGACTGGACCACACAGCACAGACAGGCTTTTAGCCCCTCAGCTCTACAAGTTTCTTCCTGTTGGGGGTTTTAGAAAGTCCTAAGAGCTGCATAAGGTGACAGCAATTCCTTACAACTCCTCTACCTTTTTGTGTAACCTTTACTTGTGCTTAAGTAATAAAAAGTAATAACAAAAAATGCAAAACCCACAAGTTTTATCTTACTTATTTTCAAGAAACCAATTTATAATTTTAGAATTCCTTGTACTCCGCTTAAACATGACACTGAATTACCAGCGAAGTTCAGAAATTCAGCCTACACAAATTTAAAATACTCTGACCAGAAAGTAGAACAGAAAAGTCTACAGTATTTCAGTTGTCTATATTCTCATTTATTCCACAGCAGTTCTTACTACCCTTGACTGTAGTCACCACATTTTGGGTTCAAAAGCTCAAAATGGGCAGAACTATTTAAACTGGGAATGTCCCTCCTTCCTTCCTTGGCTCCCGCAGAGCCAACACAGCACAGCCCACCTAACCCAGAAGCCCCCAAGGTACAGAGGCGCCCCTGGAGGCTGCCTTTTGTTCCTGACCACACTTTTTAGGGACAAGATACATAACACTGGGGAAGTGAAAGCAGACGTTCATCGCTGCCACAGCAGGTAACTCTTACCTGGTTCAAGGGATCAGTCCGAGGGCTGCACCACCCGTTGCCAAACAAGGCTCCATCCCCACCACAGCGTGGCAGCAGAGCCTCGCTGGACATGGGTGGCACGAGGAGCATGCGGCCCGTCCTGCCCCACTCTCCTACAGCCCTCCCCGTCACGGGCATCACAACCTTCCCCTCACGGGCACCCCAACCTTCCCCTCACGGGCACACAACCCTGCCCGCCTCACCTACACACCGTCCCCTCACCGGCAGCCAGACTTTCCTCTCAGGGGCACCCAAACTTTTCCCCTTATGGCCACACAGCCCTTCCCTTCACAGGCACACAAACCTTTCCCCTCACGGGCGCCCAAACCTTTCCCCTCACGGGCGCCCAAACCTTTCCCCTCACGGGCGCCCAAACCTTTCCCCTCACGGGCGCCCAAACCTTTCCCCTCACGGGCGCCCAAACCTTTCCCCTCACAGGCACCCAAACCATCCCCTCACGGACACACAGCCCTGCCCGCCTCACCTACACACCGTCCCCTCACCGGCACCCAGACTTTCCTCTCAGGGGCACCCAAACATTTCCCCTCATGGCCACACAGCCCTTCCCTTCACAGGCACACAAACCTTTCCCCTCACGGGCGCCCAAACCTTTACCCTCACGGGCACACAAACCTTTACCCTCACGGGCACACACACCTTTCCC
>VXBA01002293.1:157304-211564 GCA_013399895.1 Serilophus lunatus
CCTTTCCCCTCACGGGCACCCAAACCTTTCCCCTCACGGGCACCCAAACCTTTCCCCTCACGGGCGCCCAAACCTTTCCCCTCACGGGCACCCAAACCTTTCCCCTCACGGGCGCCCAAACCTTTCCCCTCACGGGCACCCCCACCTTCCCCTCAGGGGCACAGCAGGACCAGGGTGGGTCCTGTGCTGATGGTCACGGCAAACACTCCCCACGCAAAGCTGCTTCAACAAAAGATTTTGGTAAAGACAGAAAGCCTATACCCAATAACCTGAACCGGGGCTTGCAACTCAAATGCCACCCTGTAGAACATTGCTTTGCCAGAGATTTTAAATTATACCATCTCAGAATAGACAAATGGGCAGAACCACTCAGTTTAAAAGTCACCCAAACAGTTTCAACACAAAGGCACCGTTCTCCATAATTCATAGCCTGCAGAAAAGAGGAAACATCCACAGCAGAAAATAATTGTACATTAAATACTTTGTTCAGTCCCCAAGCGCACTCTCACCTCCCACCAGCAGTGAACTCTTGCTCTTGCAGACAAGCACCATCCTTCTGGCAGCCTGTGTCGCCTCAGTCCCTGAGCATCCCACCCACCACCCGCAATGATGAAGCCATTTTTGTAAGTGTGCCTTGAAAACAGGACTTGTATCTTCTGTACAGCCACCGGAGAGGCCTGTCCACTGTCATGGATGACCTTCAGATCACTCGCTGCAGTACCTACGGCCAACAATTATCCTTTCAAGACCAGAATGGACAATTAAGCCTCTCTTGCCCAACACTTCTGCACAAATACAGACAACTAAAGGTCACCCCTCTTAAAATCAAGCCTGTCGATTCTGTTTCATGTACAAAATATTTTCCCACCTTTTTCTGAAAGGCTTTCAGTGTTGACCACAGGATTTCATTGTGTCCCTAAACAAACTGCCCCAGTGGGTAAATACCTCACTTATTACAGCCTGCAATTTATTTGTTGTTTAGATTTGTTTAGACTTGTTTCCAAACACTGATTTTCATTATAGATTATGAAAAAAACAAACTACCAACAAAAATTCCCACATCATAACCAAGACACTTAGTAAAGCACCTTTTATGTGAACTAAAGAAGCTAACTGAGGGAGATATCCCGAGCTTTGCATAATTCTTGCGTCTCTTCCCTCCATTTGTACTTTTGCCATCCCTTTTGAAGCACAGACACCAAAGCTAGGTAACAAATTCTATGTTATACATCTGATTACAGGTGCAGGGCTGCTGCCTGCTCCTTTGGCTATGAACAACTCAGAAAAAGTGAAACCCAGCAACTTACAATATTCAGTTGCCCTCTTGCTCCAGCTGTGCTCCCAGCAGTAGAGTCCCAGCTCTCCAGGCTGTTTTCAGCACTGTTCAATCCTGACAGCCAGAGCAAAGCACCAGGCTCCCTCTGAGTTCCAGGGATGTCCAGCTACATGGCACCCAATGGTCATTAAATGGTGTTTACTGCTCCAGCAACAGGGGTTACTGAGGCACTTCTGACCTAGAGCAATAGGGGATTTTTCTGCCCAGACCTCTGCATTTCTGGGTTAACAGTTCAAACAAGACAAACTGAGCAGTGTTATACACACCCAGATGGCTGTTAGCCTTTGCTGCTTGCCAGCTAAACATTTAATCTATACTCTATGTGCTGCCTTTCATGCTCTGTAGGACTCAAAAAACCAGTGCCAAAACACCTTAGCATACTATGAACTTAAACACAAAATTTAGGTCAAGAACTCCAGAGCTACAGAAGCCATAAGACATCTTTAGCTCCGTCAGGCTATTTTTATTATAATGTTTCTTAAGCCAAAACTTACAGAACTGAAAAAAAAATTAAGCCATAACCTCTAGTTTGTTTTCCTTTTCCCTATACTCAGACTTGTAATACTAGCTGAAAACCATGAATATGACACATTCATTTGTGCTGCTTAGATTGCCAATTTTTTTTTAAATTATGACTTACATTTTTAATAGAAACCCATAATTTATGAGCAACTATAAATCATCTGGTTTTAAAACACAGAGAATCACACTCTTGATCCATCTCAAGCTAGTGCTCCACAGTTAAAATATTCTGCTCTTGCAGTCCCTTCTCTTACACTAATCCCATTTTAAGAGTTCATGACAATTAAATCTGTTAGCTATCCTCAGAGGTACCAGAGTTAGGAGGCTGTTCTGTTAAAAAGAAAAACCTTCAGTTGCTGTTACCTAACTATTAAAAATGCCTCAGCTTATCTTCTCTTTCCAGGTACAGATAAAAAAAACCCCAAAACTCCATTCAGTTGAAACACATGTATCAAATTACTCTTAAACCCACAGCCAATACTGACAAGTGATGCACTGAAGCACAGGGGGATGGTAACTGTGTCCACAAACCAATTACACACCAGGCAGGCTAGAGTGGTCCTTTTAAAGCTCCTGGGACATGGAAAGAAAAAGGCTCCACCTTCACACTAGAATATATTCATGTGCATTTACATACAGTAAAATGCTTTAAAATAGAAATGACAGAGGTCAGATAAAACTGGATTTGGCACTACACTGACAAACCCAACCTGGTTCATACCCGAGATGTGGTCAAGCTGATTATAACTTATTACCATAAGGCAGATGAAGAGTTGAGCTGACCCAATTTGAAGCTCTTTTTCTGTTTATAAATTCTAGAGATGCAGCCATTTATAGAGATTCAGCAAGGATCTGTACATGTCATCTTATATTTCAGCACAATACTCGAGTATTTATTGACACAGGGTCTGTGAATAACTCCCCCCCCCCCCCCCNAAATGTCCCTTTAGGAACAATAATCAAAACGAAGATAAAAGAAACATCAGATCCATCCTCAGAGACACCAAACAATGCCCAGCGTGCACCCAAAGCCAACAATGGGTAAATAAATGGGTGTTTTCAAAGATGGGACTAAATTATAACCAGCTATTTGTTCAGCAGAACAGCCATTAGCCACAACTCCATCTAGGATTTCAGGAAACGGCTGCGTCTCCTTGAGGAAATCTCCACACACCCAGAGACAGGAATAAACCCACAGGGTCAGTGGAGCACACTGCAAATACATCCTGAGTAATAGGAAAGGTTAGGCTTTGGAAACCATTGAGGAATCCAAGGAACAGTTTAACCAAAGATCTGAGGCAGCGAAGGCAAACTGCTGAGGAAGAGCTACACAGGACAAGGCATTCACCAGCTGAAGGTAAAACTGTTCCAATAATAGTGACCAAAAGTGGGGACACAGGAAAACGCCACAACAAAGCTATTATGCAAAGCGTTGGCCAGATGGCATCCAAATATTCTTTGGAGCCATGCACAAGAAAAAATGTCAAGGACACAGACTGAAATATGATAAGGTGGCTGTAGAAGGCATTCCATTCTCAACAATATTTCTGAACCACTCCTAGCTTTGCTTAAAAAAACCCCTTTGCCTCTCAAATTTCTAGTGTTCCCTCTCAGCCCAGAGGGGAATTTTTCAAAAGTCAGTCTATAGAAAAATCAAGCAAGCTGTTCGAGCTATAAAAGCAGTGAAATATTATATATTTTCTTCATTTCTTTTTTTTTTTTGGGTGCTCCTGGTAACTAAAGATCCACTTTCTTTCAAGAACTCAAGCCTGTCATGGATTTAAATCCACCAAGAGGATTAGGGCAGAGGACAAATATGACAATATTTGGTTTAGAAATAGAGTTATTAACTTTAATTCCTCACTTTTACATGCATGAGCTGGTGCCTACAGAGATTACTCCTCTCAAGGGATTAGAAATATTAGAATGTAACATTTGAAAGAGCCTTCTGGCATTCTGTATAGCTCTGTTACACTTCCTCCAGCTTTAAGAGGGACCCTGAACATTACAGATGTCTTAATGATGTTGTCACTTACTGCAGCTGGGTAGAAATGAGATACAGAAGAACAGACTCATATTCACATCTCTGAAAATCTGCTTTGGTATTTTATGAACACTCAAAGCAATTATTAACACCCTCCCAAACTCTGAATTTCAATATTTAAGTATTTTCACTATTTCAATCATCTTGCAAATGCTTTAAAAATGAATTTTAGAAATTATAGCATCTGCAACATGAAATACACCATGAGGAATTGTGACTCTGCTAAACGTCCAAACACAAAGTGTAATCTGTGGTCATTTCTGGAAGACAGAAAAGGGCAAGTGCTTTAATTTCCTTGAGTATCTTTTTCTGTACTGCACACTGCATTCCTTCTGTGGTCTTAAGTCTTTCTCTTTTGAAGAGAATGTAGCATTTGACAGGAGAAAATTTTCCCGGGGGAACAATGTGGGTTACTGATACAGTTTGTAGAGGTAGAACATCTCACAAGAAAGTTCCACCTTTTTGTTTTCATTCTAAAAGGAACAGTTTCTGGCAATAAATCCTTCAGAAGTGCAGTTCTGAATCAGAATTTAGATCTATCAAACATCATGCTTAATGCAGTAGGTTTTTTCCCTGGTTCTTCACCTTTGGCTGAGCTTTGCCTTGAGTTTGCAGCATCGAGTAAAGATAACCACTGGGTTAAGAGATGGAAGCTGTGTTATCCCAACTCTTCAGATGCCCAGCAAATATCAAGTGTGATTTAAAGCAAGATTAGCTACACAAATGCCCCCTGTGCCCTTTCCAACAGGGAACGTGCATCTGATACGCCCCCTTTGGAGCTTTCTAATAACCTCACTCAGGACACTTTAGATAATGTGCTGAAAAATCCTACTTGGAGTGGAATCCAGACCTCTTTGGTGCATTACCACTGCTGTGAGAACAAGACTGGGTAACTTAAAATGCTTCTTTCAAGAGTGTAAACTGCACCCTGATAGACAGTGACAGCAATTGACCTTCCCAACTACAACCAAAAGCAGTGGTTGGGAATAGCTGTGCTTCTGCCCTTTCACCATGAGAAATAACACAAAGGTTGAAGCCTCTTGGGAATCACTGAGGAAACTTGCTCACTACTGCAGCCCAAAAACCCCCACCCTGGTACAACACTGAGGGATTCCCTTCTGAGCCACACAGGCTCCTGGGTTACGCTGTTTCTGAAGGAATAGAGCACCAAAGAATCACAGCAACCTGCAGGGATGGGACAGGAACTGGTCTGCTGAGTCAGGGCAGAGAAACAAGTCCCCCAGACTGTTCTTGCTCAATGAGTAACTACCCTTGTACCTGTTCCAGCTTCTTGTCTGACCTGCTCTTCTCTGCGCCTCACAATTACACTCAGATGGAGCTCGGGTTGGGGCTTAGGCCACCAAGCAGGAATCCTCCCCTCTCTCTAAAGGTGAATTCTCAGCACACAGGAGTTCAATTAGTCTGAACTGCAGCATCACAAAACAGAGGCTCCTTCTTGCTTTCCCAGTTTCATCTGTGGTAGAATCATAGAAGAGAATCACAGACTGGTTTGGGTTGGAAGGGACCTTAAAGATCAGCCACTGTCCCAGGGCAGAACCTGACTGGGCACAAGGAGGTCCTTGCCTTCCCATCAGTACTCGAGTCCTTGACAGTGATCATATCCACTCAATAATGAGATTTCATGGATGCTTGTGAAAATACACAATCCAATGGGTCACACTGAGCTGCTCAATGCACTGGCAGTGCCTGAAGGGAGCTTCCCAAAGAAAGGCAACCACTGCTGATGTGACACTGTGCTGTATTCTTTGGCAACACACATTGTGCTGTGTTTTTTGACAGCCACACGTACGTGACAATGCTCAACTTTATGATGGTTCACTCTAAAAACTCAACTTGCCCTCCTATTTTTGCCTTCTACTGGCTTCCATTCAACAGCCAGGCTTTTTTACAGCATGTGGCCTGGTTTGGTTGCACTCTGTAACTCAGAAATAAAATGTCTGTCAGCTGCCCCAAAAGTCCTCGCTGGCATCTCCCAAAAACAAACTGCCATTGTTGCAGACCAGAGCAACTTGATTTCCCCAGCTTCAGCCAGTTTATGAACCACAATTATACTTGCTGCTGCCATGAAGTCAAAAGTATTTTCAATCTACCTCTCAGACGACTTTCAGACTGAATATAATAGAAGGAGCTTTGGGAAGGACTATCAAAATTAACTTACATTTTCATCCATCATTCAAAGTAAGGGATCTGTGTATGGATATTCATAGCAACCACAGGTTTTCCTTTTACAAATTCTGAAAATTCCTACTCGTAAGTCAGTTAGGTAGGTGTTTACTTATAAATCTAACAAATATGTGTGTATATACACACATATATACAAACATGCATCCTCACAGCAGGATGTATTTTCTTCACATGTGACTGCTCTTTTGGCCGACAGAAAACTGTGTTTTACACAGCAGTTTATATATTAGGGACATTTGCATAAAGTCACTCTGATTAAATTAAGACATTTGCAAAATCATTTTATCAAAAGCCCTTTTCTAACAATCTCAAAAGGGTAAGATTGGCAATCAGCCTGACAAAACAGGAATATTTCCATCTTCAAACCTTCAATTTACTTTTGATTTTCATGCTTTACCACTAATTAACAGCTATTGTATTGCAGTACTCTGGATAATATGTTTTTTCCCTAAAGTAGTAATAAATATTTCTATAGACAGCCACTAAAAAAAGGCACCTCTGTGTGTGTTACTCATGAGCACAAATGTAAGGACACAGTGAAAAACCAGACAGCTTAAAGTCAACTGAAAGGTCTTCAATAATAAACAGGTTGGTTAATTTAAAGCCTTTGATTAGCACCTTGTTTGTATTACCAGGGTCAAAAGTATTTTGATCAGAATGGGCTGAGCTCCCTCCTCACGTTTGCCTTGAGCAAGTGGAATCTGTGAAAGGGCAGAAACGAAGCTGGAAGGAGCAGCAAGAGCTTAGGGATGAGGTAAAACTCAAGGACAAAAAGAAGGGCTCTTGTCTGATGATACAGCCAGTCAGAGATGAGGAAGATGATGGCCCAGAGAGCAACACAGAAAACATTTCAATTTAGAATACCTTTCCAGCCCAAATAACCTGCAAAGCAGGATTTGGAGTAAATTTTTTACTGGTATTACCCAGATAGGCATCTCCAACCCACTCTGCTATCCTGTGGCAAGTTTAATTTATTTGTTCTTAAACACAGGTTACAAAGCTAAAGCACAACATTACCAGCTTTTCAGAAGCAGAACAAGAAACTGAATTTTTAAAACTAAAAAATTAGCTCATGAAAGAACCTCTCCTTAACCTGAAGTCAGACAATTCCACTTGCATTTTGAAACACTCTGATTTCTTTTCCATACAGAGGATTATGACCAGGATACAGCCAATCCCAGATGGAAGATTTCAAGGGTATAGAAAAAGTGTTATCAAACCTTCTCTGAAGTTTAACCCCAAGGTCTATCATGAACTGCATCTCCCCAGACTCACTCCACCTTTCCTCCTGTGCTAAAAGCCTAATAGTTAACAGTTGAAGTGCCATCTTTCAGCTTTTCTCCATTCAATTTACTTGGAAACATGCAAAGTTGTAGTAGCTGCAAATTTAAAATATCTATTCAAATAATTACAGGGGCACAGCAAATTTGTTCTTAACTGCCCAAAATCATCTTCACATCTACTACTAATGAGGGTGGTGCTTTGTTTGCTTTTACTCACAAAATAAATCTTGAAGATGCAAACATGTCAGTTGAACTTTGTGAGCTACAGAGCCCCTGGTATTTCTGTGCACATTCAGGATCTCACAGGATGCAATTTTAAAGTAAGGACAAGTTTACAAAGGAATTTAATTTAGGATAAGAGCAGACCCACTTCCTCTTTCAGTATGCTTCCATATGCTACAAATAAAGAGATTTATCAAAGAATTTTTTCCTCGCAAAGGTAATAAAGAGCTCCTGTAACATCTAACATAGCAGTCCAGCTTCTCCTGATAAATTGTCTATTTTAGGGGAATTATTTTTTTTTCCACCGAGAGAATTACCCCCTATCACTTTTACCAAAAAAATTTACATTCTTCTTTGGAAAACTCTCTAATCTGGAGGCAGAACTGTGTTATTAAAATGTGGAAAACACAATGAGATATTAACTGTAGAGTTTGGTTGACTCCAAAACAGATAAAGACCCAACATGTACATTTACAAAGACTTTACTAAGAAATCTAAGAGTTTTTATATAAAAGGATTCCAGATAAAACAGCTTTATCCAAGGAGGAATCCAAGNCAGACCAGAGCAACTTGATTTCTCCAGCTTCAGCCAGTTTATGAACCACAATTATACTTGCTGCTGCCATGAAGTCAAAAGTATTTTCAATCTACCTCTCAGACGACTTTCAGACTGAATATAATAGAAGGAGCTTTGGGAAGGACTATCAAAATTAACTTACATTTTCATCCATCATTCAAAGTAAGGGATCTGTGTATGGATATTCATAGCAACCACAGGTTTTCCTTTTACAAATTCTGAAAATTCCTACTCGTAAGTCAGTTAGGTAGGTGTTTACTTATAAATCTAACAAATATGTGTGTATATACACACATATATACAAACATGCATCCTCACAGCAGGATGTATTTTCTTCACATGTGACTGCTCTTTTGGCCGACAGAAAACTGTGTTTTACACAGCAGTTTATATATTAGGGACATTTGCATAAAGTCACTCTGATTAAATTAAGACATTTGCAAAATCATTTTATCAAAAGCCCTTTTCTAACAATCTCAAAAGGGTAAGATTGGCAATCAGCCTGACAAAACAGGAATATTTCCATCTTCAAACCTTCAATTTACTTTTGATTTTCATGCTTTACCACTAATTAACAGCTATTGTATTGCAGTACTCTGGATAATATGTTTTTTCCCTAAAGTAGTAATAAATATTTCTATAGACAGCCACTAAAAAAAGGCACCTCTGTGTGTGTTACTCATGAGCACAAATGTAAGGACACAGTGAAAAACCAGACAGCTTAAAGTCAACTGAAAGGTCTTCAATAATAAACAGGTTGGTTAATTTAAAGCCTTTGATTAGCACCTTGTTTGTATTACCAGGGTCAAAAGTATTTTGATCAGAATGGGCTGAGCTCCCTCCTCACGTTTGCCTTGAGCAAGTGGAATCTGTGAAAGGGCAGAAACGAAGCTGGAAGGAGCAGCAAGAGCTTAGGGATGAGGTAAAACTCAAGGACAAAAAGAAGGGCTCTTGTCTGATGATACAGCCAGTCAGAGATGAGGAAGATGATGGCCCAGAGAGCAACACAGAAAACATTTCAATTTAGAATACCTTTCCAGCCCAAATAACCTGCAAAGCAGGATTTGGAGTAAATTTTTTACTGGTATTACCCAGATAGGCATCTCCAACCCACTCTGCTATCCTGTGGCAAGTTTAATTTATTTGTTCTTAAACACAGGTTACAAAGCTAAAGCACAACATTACCAGCTTTTCAGAAGCAGAACAAGAAACTGAATTTTTAAAACTAAAAAATTAGCTCATGAAAGAACCTCTCCTTAACCTGAAGTCAGACAATTCCACTTGCATTTTGAAACACTCTGATTTCTTTTCCATACAGAGGATTATGACCAGGATACAGCCAATCCCAGATGGAAGATTTCAAGGGTATAGAAAAAGTGTTATCAAACCTTCTCTGAAGTTTAACCCCAAGGTCTATCATGAACTGCATCTCCCCAGACTCACTCCACCTTTCCTCCTGTGCTAAAAGCCTAATAGTTAACAGTTGAAGTGCCATCTTTCAGCTTTTCTCCATTCAATTTACTTGGAAACATGCAAAGTTGTAGTAGCTGCAAATTTAAAATATCTATTCAAATAATTACAGGGGCACAGCAAATTTGTTCTTAACTGCCCAAAATCATCTTCACATCTACTACTAATGAGGGTGGTGCTTTGTTTGCTTTTACTCACAAAATAAATCTTGAAGATGCAAACATGTCAGTTGAACTTTGTGAGCTACAGAGCCCCTGGTATTTCTGTGCACATTCAGGATCTCACAGGATGCAATTTTAAAGTAAGGACAAGTTTACAAAGGAATTTAATTTAGGATAAGAGCAGACCCACTTCCTCTTTCAGTATGCTTCCATATGCTACAAATAAAGAGATTTATCAAAGAATTTTTTCCTCGCAAAGGTAATAAAGAGCTCCTGTAACATCTAACATAGCAGTCCAGCTTCTCCTGATAAATTGTCTATTTTAGGGGAATTATTTTTTTTTCCACCGAGAGAATTACCCCCTATCACTTTTACCAAAAAAATTTACATTCTTCTTTGGAAAACTCTCTAATCTGGAGGCAGAACTGTGTTATTAAAATGTGGAAAACACAATGAGATATTAACTGTAGAGTTTGGTTGACTCCAAAACAGATAAAGACCCAACATGTACATTTACAAAGACTTTACTAAGAAATCTAAGAGTTTTTATATAAAAGGATTCCAGATAAAACAGCTTTATCCAAGGAGGAATCCAAGTAACACAGCCTAAAAGCCACAAGAACAGGCCCTAGAAATGAGAATAAAGTGAAGATTCTGGACACGACTCCCTGAAGCACCTTCTGGACACAATCCTGTGCCACGTGCTCTGGGATGGCCCTGCTGCAGCCCAGATGACTCCTCGTGGTCCCTTCCAGCCTGACCCAGTAGAGACAGATCTAAACTGCCAACTCCTCTTGAGCTTCCCTGTGTAAGGCCCACTGGGAAGGCACAAGGTGAGGAATGTTAGAGGCAGGAGAGAAGCAGAGGAGCATTAACTCCATGTAGCACAAGAGCACCTGGAATAGCAAGAGGGCAAAAGGATAAACAGAGCAGCAGCCAGGAGTTGCACTCCAGAAGCTGATGCAGCAAACCTTATCCCACCCTCTGCCCACCTGTACTCCATCTTCCACATCCCCCAGTACTGAATGCTATGGATCAGTGGTGAAAGCTCACATTAAGAGGGGTTATTATGTCTTTAAAAACCAAGTAAACAAAGTTTTATCCTCTGGTAAGAAGTTTATGGAACAGCTATAAAACATCAGGCAGTATCAAAAGGTGTAAGAAGTTCCACATTCCTCAAAATGCAGTAAAGGCTCCCATGGTATTTTATTTTCATTTCATTCAAGATCATAAATTACAACCCTACCCTCTGAAGGCCTAAAACGTTATCCCCTTTTACTAACAGTAAAATGAAGGATTAATCCTAGAAAGACATTCTAGAAGTGGTTGCACAGCTGTGCTTTCCAGCAAAGAAGTCACTTGGGACCAAAGCTCCCTCCCAGGTTTCCCCAGGGCTGCTCAGGGAACTTTCCCTGTCCCTCCTACCTCCTCCAGCAGTGCCCCTTACCAGAGCTACACCCTGGAAGCACAACTGCTACTCAGTGCACTGTCCACAGACACACTGCCAGGTCTCCAAATACAGGAGTAGTGTGGAATGTAAAACCTGTGTGTATCAAGCAAAGAAGTAACTCAGAGGACACTTAACACCCCTTGCTCCTCCACCCATCTTATTAACTTGGTGCTATCACCTTTCCTTACCTTATGTCATCATTCTAAGATACATTTATATCTACATTGTTTCACAGTACACAACAGAGAATATGCAACTCTTCCACAGCTTTTTTTGTGGGGTTTTTTTGATACTCACTAAAAAGCTACCTTTTTCTTATCAATTCATTTTAAAAACCTATGTGTTCAGTATATTAAAGCTGATATGACAGCTTTTCCTAGACAGGAAAGGCATTTGATTTCCAGACACACTGATCAGAAACTTACAGGGAGTTAATGACTAGATGGCCAAAAATCCCAGCTCTGTCACTGAACACAGGGGCAGCATGACTGTGCAGTGCCTGAAGAGATGGACAACTCTGCTGAACAACTGCTTATCTTCAATATAAAGTAATTCCCCTCTAACAGCAATCCATCTCAGAAAGCCTCTGCTCTGAAAATCCAGGAAAAAATCATTAATATGAAGCACAATGTCATTTATATTAAAATCTCCTCAACTGTTCAGTAATTTGCACTATTGAATCTGTCACTTATACACATTTTCATAACAGCTTTTTAGCTTTGACTCTGTGCTTAGAGTAACCTCCCCAGTTTGACTGAATAAGCAGAGGATTGATGGGGAAGTTATTTCAGTCCAAAATCTGATACAATCACCAGAGTCTGAATTCAGATTTCTGCCACTGCTGGCTCTCTGAATTGACATTTGCAAACCAGTAATATTTATTATTTTAGGAAACAGAATGTAACCACAGTCAATTTACTTAGACTTCAGTTAATAAAAACCTATTTGTGCCTTCGCTTAGTTCTGAACCATTTAAATACAACTTAGAAACCCCTGAGGCCATTTACACTTGGGCACCCAGTGAGAGCAAAGGTGGCACAAATACCCCAAACCCAAGGCCTTTTCTCATGAGTCACAGTCAATGAACAGAATTCTTTTGTAAAGGATACAGGGATTGTTGTCATCAATGCTGCAGCTGTCCAGAATCAAGGGGATGCCATCCAACTCATACACCTAAAGGAAAGCACAAGTTGAAATTAAACAGATGTATCAACAACACGGTGTTTGATGCCCCTGACCCGTTAAACTGTAACAGGGACGTTTGTTTCTCCAACAATATGAAACACACTAACAGGGATCGCAGAGTGAGCCCGGCGTTCTCAGCAGTGTCCCAGAGCTGCAGCACAGCACACCTCAGTTCCACACTGGGCCTTCATTTCCCCTGTGTGTGACTGAGGCATTTTCTGCCCTGCTTGTACCCCCAACTCCCCCACAGCTCACACTAACCACCAAAAAGAACCACCAAAAACTGCTGAGTCAAAGTACTACTCATTTCAACAAAACCCTGTTCTAAGTTATCTGCTGCATGTCAACTTGCCTTAGGTTGTTTTTTTTAAATTACAAACATAGTTTTAAAGAACCTTGAGAGCATGAGGATTACTTGTTTATATTCTTACACACATATATATTACTTATATGCTTTAAGCCACCTGGACACCGTCCTGGGCAGCCTGATCTGCATTTAAGCAGGGGGTTGGACAAGAGGTTCCCTCCTGAAAGTCCATTCCAACCTCAACCATTCTGTGACAGCCAAACTATACTTGTCTAAATCTTAAAATTCTTTAATTCCTTAAAATTTAATCTCAAACCAAGAACTGGCAGGCAATGGAATTTAAACAGAAGTTAGGCCATAGCTTGATGAAATTCCCTCTTCCATCTTTCTAGCCCTAAACAAGGCAGATTTTTATGTGCCAAGGAACAAATCCCAAAGTTTACACTGCAGGCTCATCAGCCCTCTGAAATGCCAGTTCTGGAATAAGAGGGGTAAGTCGAGTGGGAGGAGATGTAGATGTGAAATCCCAAAGGGCCTATGGATCAGTAAAGCTGAATTCAGAAACATGTCAGAGCACATCCCTGGCAAGTTCCTTTCCAGATAATCTCACTGCAGAGTCTTGAGGTATGAGAGGAGAAAGCAACAGTGACAGTGATGGACACAGACAGGCAAGGCTGACATGCACAAAAAGCAAAGAGCTCTGCCAGGCCTTAAACCCCAACTTCCACATCTGTGCTGACATGCACCACTGCACCTACATGGAATACAGCTCATAACACAAGTTTAAAAATACCCATTCTTTCCCCAAAATGCCTGTGTTTTCTCCAGAGGCCATGTATGATCTCACACTTCAAAGGCTGAGCAAGCAGTGACCTTCCAGTAACACAGCACTTGCACGTGCTGGGGAAATGCTGCTGCTTTGATGTTCAGGCTGTAGCCAAACCCTGATGTGCCTTCAACACCACCTTTTACTGTCCACCAGTGAAATGCTGAACAGTACAAATTAATGTGGATTAAGTGCTGGCAACTGAAACAAACCATGCAATAATCTGCTCCAGTTGGATTCAAACAAGATGTTTGGATAACAGAGTAAGTATTTGGGGAAAGTAAAATTCTCATTAAAATCCATGCACACTTCAAAAAGTGGGAACATGATGAAATTCCTTCAAAGTTAAGTGAGAACAGCAGCAGCCAAGTACAGCCTTAGTGATACCTTCATGTAAAAACCAGTTGCTAACTACTTCTGCCTTGCACCCTGCCTTAGTGTCTCAAACACCATACAATTAAATTGTACATGGACCTTGCCTGAGTCAGGCACAGCTTCTGTCACCACAACAGCTTTAGAATGTCACCTATCACGACACAAGGAAACGAAGGCAGGAAAAGACCCTTACGATGTACCCACCAGTGACAAACCTAGACACTCCTCTGAGTGAAGAGATCAAATCCTGAGCAATCCCCTCTAGAAAAGTCCCAGTCCATGAGCCACCAGGGAGCCACTCAAACATTTTATGGCAAGCTGCCATGCAGCCTGTGCTCTGCACTGAGAGCCACTTGAGCAGCTGCTGTGCACAGAGCAGAGCCATTCCTGCAGCGAGAGTGCCACAGACAGTCAGAGGGAGGAATGGCTGCCCGGCCCAGGCTGTCCCACCTGCCTTGCTGACAGCCTCTCAAACTTTCTCTCTCATCTCCCTGGAACCTCCCACCCCCCCAAATTCTGCAAACATTGAGAAATCATCCTACGCCTCAACCCCTTAGAGCAATCCATCAGAACTGCACTGCCCAATTCAGAATTTTTGGGGAGTTTTTCCAACTCCTAAGAATTTCTGCTTTGAAAGAATTGTCTGAAATGGCCAGTGCAGAACAAGGCTGTGGACCTTTTGCAGGGATCTTCTGCAGGGCTTGGGGGAGGACTCAATATTGCACAACACTCCAATCTTACTTTAAATACAGTGTGAAAGTACCCCTTATAGAAAACACACAGTGGCTGGTGTGAAACTGGCTGTAGTCCATCCAGATCTGGGGAGAAAGTACAGACAGAAACTAAGGGGTAGGACAGTTGTGTCTGGTCAACAGGACTGCTCAATCTGGCCTGTGCTACAAAAGGTCACTAAACCTATTCTTCATTTACATAACTCACCACATAACTGGCCAGGAACATGGAACTGCACTGGACTGCAGCAAACCTACAAGGTTATTTTCTTATGAAGAACTGCAAAATTTATTATGAAATGGAAAAGGAAGCTGAAAGATTACTTAAGACAAGCTTAAAACTAGAAAAGTCCATCTTTCTGCTAGTGATCTCCAGTGCTACAATCAAGTCAGTGCCAAGAATTTTGCCCTGGTGTTACAGTGTCCGTTTCTGAAATTGCTTTCTAAAGAAGTAGAAACAGAATATCCAGCATTCCAAGGCAGGTATCTATCCCTGCCAGTCAAAAAGAATATTTTTCACAACACATCTTTATATTGCTGTTCCATTTGTTTACTGTACTTGCTTTGGAAACATAATAAAGATGAGTATCATGCCAGTGAGAGAAATTTAAATGTATTACACTGAAGAGAAAATTACTTCCCCTATGACAGAGGCTGCTACTTTTTTCTCCTCCTCCGTACTTGGAATTTAATGATCTATTTCAATTACTTAGCAGTAAATTAATTAACCAGACATGAAAAAGAAGCCCATGTAGCCACAGATGCTATGTAAATAGTAAAGACAAGTTTATGGAAGCAACCAGCCCAGACTGTAAATGGCCACTGCTCTCATGGCCAAGGAGGGACACAGTGTTTTATTCAAATGGTCAGTCCTGAGGCTACAGACCAAAAAGGAAGGGTTTCTGTTATCTTACTGCATTTCTATTTATTGGCCAAGATCTAGGTAAGGCCAGTAGCGTTGAGAAGGATATCTGCCTGAACAGAACTGCTCCTGACACTCTCCCAGCATCTTCTTATGAAGGACACAGAAGTGAAAATCACTAAGAGTCATCCCCACCAGAGCCCAGAAATAGTATAAAGGAACTGCAGACTCTTCATTAATCTTTTCCTCCAGCAGCAGTCAAGCTCAGGGGTAAGAAGGCAAATCCTGAGCATTTCCCAACATGCCATGATTTATGCCCGTGGTTTCTGTTTCATGGGGAAATTGTGCTGATAAATAAAGCAGCACATGGAAGCACTGACAGACTCCAGACTAGGAGTCCCACAGCCACCCAAGTGGTGGCAGGCTCCTGTAATTCCTCCCAGTTTCCTACCACAACTGTGAAGTGACTTTAGTAGTCATAGTTCTTTTTAAGGAGCTGTAAAGAACAAGTTATTATGTTTGTATCATCCCAAACTTCACAGCCAAGGCAGGGTAGGAAGAAAGAAGAAAAGGAGCAAGTTTGCAGGTTAGGAGATTGGGAAAAAGCACTGATGTGAATTAATGGCATTCCTGATTCTCTGCTTCCACAGTGCCTTGTAGGCAGAGCTCCCAAGATTTTAGTGACGGGTCAAGGAACAAGCCATTTGTTTTCTAGTACATGTGCAAAGGACATGCACCCTCTTCCTACACGTTGAGTAGAAAACTGGACTTGACAATTAACTTTTTCACTAGGTTAAAGCAGAGTAAAACAAAGTGTTTCAGGAAAGGACTGTAAAATGCCTTTTTAGGACTTTGCAGAAATGGTAAATGGGAGAGCGCAGGCCCCAGCTGGCCACTGAAGCCAGCAGACCATTGAATGGTGGGTGCTGCTTGTGTTTTCAATCCCAGCAGTCAGGGAAGCCACAGCAGCCCGTCCCTGAACACTGCAGCAAATCACGAGTCACACTGGGCAGCGCCACCCTCACACTGTTCTACAGCAAACGGTACAGCTGCTGACAAACATGTAAATAATAGAACTAGGGTCCTTTCCAAAGGGGAAAAAACCACACCACCCCAAATCTTGCAATTACAATAACTGTTCTGTTTCAGGGCTAAGAGGAGTGGTCTCACTTTACTGGGGGAGGGTTCAAAGGAGCCCAGTGCAGGTGCAAATGGAGTCTCAAGCTGCAGAAGCTTTAGACATATTCTGCTGAGACTGATCCCTGTGTTCTTCCCAGGAACTTCTCCTTTTGTGACATCATAGAGCATTCTTCATCCAAAACAGAGCAGATGGCACATAATCTCAAACACAAGCCAAAGCAACTACACCTTCTTCCATTTTTCAGAAGTAATTCATTGCCTTTTTGTTTTATAATCCCGTACAAAACATCAATCCAGGTCTAAGTACTCATGGTTCAAAACTTTGCCTGAAGATTATTCCCCTGAAATCAGACTATCCCAGACAGACTGAAGGGTTTCTCCTATGTTGAAGCCAAAAACTGAAAGAAAACAGAAGAATTACAGTGACAGATTTAAAAGATTTCATAGGGAAGGTATGGCATGGGAGAACCACTTTTTAACAGAAAAAGTGTTTCAATACATTAAAAGAGGCTTTATCCAAGTCAATAATTAGGAACACGACACATTCATTCTTCTCACCTGATGGTGCCCTAGGAAAAACTATTTCTACAAATGCAATTTTATACATTTCTTTTTTTTTTAATCAAATGTAATTTGTCATCAGCAGTCTCATGCAAACTGTTCCTTTAATGAGAAGATGTACTAATGAAGGTGTTCAGAACTGCCTCCCCATTTGGGAATGACCAGCAGCACTGTATGCACATAGAAAACCTATAAAACAGCTTTCAGGTCCCTTCCAACCCATCCCAGGATTCTGGGCTGAAGAAATCCCTGTGCACTCACCATCCAAGTATTTTATGTTCCTCCCGCTGCAGCCCAGGAAGGGGTTTACTTTGGTTTGTGTTCTTTTTTACAGCTTTTACACAAACAGGATCAAACTCCCAAGATTTCAGGATTTTTCTAGTAGCAGAGTTTCCTTTTTAACTGCAAAAGAAATCTGAATGCTGATCTTTTAATGACTGCTCATCAATTTTGACACTTGCCACCCCATTTGCTAAAGTAACAGCAACTAAAAATAACTGCTAGAGAGTTTTCCCACTGACAACCCTTACAAAACGTGACTCTGGCAGAATAAAGCGTTGATAAATTTTCCATTATCATTTTAGCAAGTCCCGAAATGCCAAACCACCACGGGATTCAGCATCAAGACAGATGATACTCTATGTCACACCAGTGTCCCAGTTCAGTACCTGTCCCCTTTCTGCAGTCACCTACAACAGGAGCAGGAGAAATCCCTGCCCCACGTGGCATCGACAGTGGCCTTTGCTGACAGCCCACACCTACACAGAGTTGAGCCATTATTCCCTACACTGGCCTGAAGTTCTCAGCACACACATTTTCTTTTAACAATTCACCAAGTACAACCTTTGCATGGGATCAGATTCTCTCACATTTGGCCACCGTGTTGAGATTAAGAACAACTTTACATGTGGAACACAAGGCTCCTGCTGCTGTGATTTATGTCTATAAAAGCCATATATTCAGTACTCATGCTGCACAATAACTCAGGTATGCACTACATTTCATGCTGAGAGCTGCTAGTGCCTCAGGCCACTGAGCCAGATGACACATGATTCTGTACACGAGGAGACTGAAGGGTAGTTTCTTAATTCACCTCTAAATTACAACTACCAGAGGGTTTTCAGAGGATCTGTGTCTCTAAATGTCTTGTAGTCTGGTAACAACATTTGCAGGTACTCAAAGTAGAATTCCCAGCTTCTGTCTGAACTCCTGGGTCCATGATGAATGAAATCTTAAGTCTGAATTTCTGAAGGTGCTGTTCAAATTGTTTTAGGAACTCCATAATGAACGTGTCCTTTCATATGGTCCATTTACCTGAAAATATTACTGTGCAAAACAAGGCATGTACATACACAGACTCAAGCAGGAAGCCAATTGTTTATACTGCTTTAAATCTTCTGGTTTGCTTTATTGTTATTTTCTTTCTCCTAAGAGATTATTATTTTGACTACACTTCTGTACCTATAAAGTCAAGGCTGCAGGTTCAAACTGAAAACTAGAAACTCGTTTCAAGACAGTTTCATTACTCTACATGAAGCATATTGTTATTAAAACTCCTCTAACAGAAACCTACCTGGGCACAGCAACTCTGCCTAACAAGTCATTACAGAAAAAAGAATCTCATCTGAACAGAGCTGGGGAGTACATCTCAGTAGATGAGATTTGTACCAAAATAAATGCAATCAAAAATCAGAAATGTCATTCAGCTTGAGCTCTGAGCCATCCACCACTTGGAACAACTGTCACCTCAGTATTTTCCTTATCTGTGCACTGAGAACAGCTGCTTGTTTATGGATGGAAACTCTTAAAAATGACAAGTGCATTTATTTGAACCCATTTAAATGCACAAAATAAACTGAAGGTGCAGACAGGATAAGACACTGCTGGCATTTCTGAAGTTTCAATGGCCCTTAAATAATGTTCTGTGATATCATACACAGGAATCTAAGTAATTTTTCAAGACAGTATAAAGCAATAATATTTTCAGCAGCAAGGTAACACCCAACTTCCACTAATCCTGCCTCTTTAATTGCTCCAGGACCCCTTGAAAATCCCCACAAGAGGGAACAATAAGCAGTCAATCAACCCTTTCAAAATGAGAGCAGCCCCCTCCCCTCCACAATGTATTTCTCTTCCACAAACACATCATATCAGGTCACATCACTTCATAACGGGTCAGAGACTCAGCTATGCAAGTGATCAATAGGACTAATCACACTTTCCAGAAATATTAAAAACTTGGATTACATACTCTAATATAAATGAGGAAATGGAAGATCATTTCTATACTCCACAGCTACATGACCATATTATTAGAATTGGTCAGACAAAGACACTTTTGGCAGTGTTTTTCTTGCTGAAATTAAGTTAGTCTAACAAAGCCTGGAGGAAAGCCACAACTTTTGTCACTCCAATTAAAGAAGTTTCACGTTTACAACTCGCTGCTGTTTCCTCTTTTTCCTCATTCTGCAATCAAAACTGATTTTCCATGTAGAAATTATAAGATCAATGGTTCTAAATGATTTGATAGGAGCAGACCTGAATTTTTGAAGTGACATGAAAAAGGGATGGATTACCTCCAAGATTTAAAATTAAGTTTATGGAACAATTCACACCCATTTGCCTTCAAATCGAACTTGAAATTTAGTCTCAGACTCTTTAAACAAAGTGTAAAAGTGAAAACCATGAAGGAATTAGGCACTGGTTTGCATTCTATAGGGCACAAAGCAGGCAGGCAAACATTACAGTGTTAATATGGAGTCTGCATAACTGTGATAGTTATTCAAAGACACTAAAAAAACCATCTGACTTCTTTACACGATCAGTTCCAAGCTCTATTTCTAGATCCATGTATTTCATCAGTTGCATCAGCCAGGCCCCCCCCCTTCACAGGTCAGAGTTCTGTCAGAAAAATGTGTCAACTCACCTTGTCTTGGTTTTCCTTGTTCTTGTAGCACAAATTCCCAATCAAACGAATGAGATGGGATTTCAAACCCACGGCTGGATGTGTAATTTCCTCCTGCCCTGTCACAGCATGTGTGGCAGTGAAAATGTTCACAGCCTGTTTCCCAGCAAGGTGAGTTAATCTCAGGGTATCTACAGAAACAAAACCATTCATTCATTACCATGTGAAAATCAGCATCACTTGGCACAGAGCTTTATCATTAATTGCTGAGTTCAAGTTAAGCAACATCATTTCTGATGTTCAGCACCACGTCAAAAGAACTTGGAAAGTGTTCTTCATTTGGTGATTACTGCAGTACAACCATAAAAGATCACCCCAACAGGGTATTTTTGCACACCTTTTACACACTTACGTAGTTCAGACATGAAGTCTGAAGGCTGCTGCTCTCAATCTCCATTTGAAAAGTCACACTCTGGAGGCTGTTGATGAATCTGGCACCATAAGTATAAACCCAAGTTTTTTTAGATAATTTCCTTTAGTGTGAATGCGTCCCAGCAACACATACTAACCACAGAACCACTTCATCCTCTCCTCCAGTCTGTTCCCAGCTCTGCAGCAACAACAAGAGATCTCAAGTACATGGAATCACAGAATGCTTTGGGTTGGAAGGGACCTTAAGGATTTTTTTCTTCCCTTGTTTGGGCTTTTTTACAGCAAGGACCCTCCAAACATCTCAAAGTAGTCACAGCTAGCAGCTGATAGGGCTTTTTTTTACCTCTCTTTAAAATCCTTTAACTTTCACAATTTTCTCACAGAATGGTGGCAGACATCAGTCTCAGAAAGTGCTGAGATTTAGGAAAGCACAGCTCAGGGTATGTATATCCCTTCTCCTTCCTCCCAGAGTATACAGAGGCTCTCTAGAACGTCCTGGTGGGATTCCTTCCCTTGCTGTTTGTTGGCTTCTTTCAGACTGACCTTTCAAAGTCACTCAAAGTGCACTTCAGTTCCAGTTCTCAGAAATTTGGGAAACAGGAGGGAACAGGCAGGGAGGAAAGTCCCAACTGTCCTTTGGAGGGAATTCTTGCCCACATTCAGCCAGTGAAGGAGCACAGGAAGCAGCTGAGCTGCCCCTAGCTCCACTCTTACCAGGAAAACACCACGATGCTGATTCCTGAATCAAGGCTCTGTTGGACAACAAGAGCCAACAGAGCAAGTGCAGCAGCAGAAGGTTTCCAGGAACAAATCAAATATTTGAAAATGCAGATGAACTCCTATTTATTTATTTTATTAAAAGGTCAGACTCCTAATTACTACCAGTTGTGAAGAACAGGTTTTCATCCCCAGAGCAGCACGACTGGCCCAGGCTGTTCACTCACCTACAGCTGTTTCAAGCAGCCCAGGCAGAGCCTGCAGATGTTCCAGCTGCCCATGGCTGGAGGTCATTTCACAAAGGACATCCAGGAGGCGAATTGTCACCAGTGCTTCCTGGGAATGGAAATGGCATTGCTGAATGTGGCTTGTGAAGAACATCATAAAAACAAACACCCAGGGATGCATACAGGGGACAGGAACTCTCAGCACCTCAGGGTCTTTGCCAAGATTAAACTCACATAAAATGAGGGCATCTTTCTGAAATAACAACAACGTGTTATGCTGCAATAGTTTCTTTTCCACAGTGTTATATGTGCCTGAAAAACCATGGGGAAACCAAAACAGAGCCATAAGGAATAAAATGTTAACAAAAACACAGTAGCTTCCAAAAGCAGAAATACAGAAAATTGCTAGCTGAGAAAATGATTTCTGTACAAATGTTTTCTTTGAGTTGATTCAGTCGGAGTGTCCCACTTTAGACACACACACTGCCTGCAGGACACCAACTTGTTGTCCACAGGAATCCTGTCAGGGCCTGTGGTCAAACGAACTTTGGCTGCAACAGTTTACATTATCCTTGGGTGAACAGGGCTGGGATCAGAGATGCAGCCCTTTGGTGAGGTACCAGACACACCATTTCATTTGCATATTATTTATTCAGCCAGAGAACTATTTTTTCACAGGGAATATGTTGATACTGCTTATAATGGCAACCCAGCACTTAGAGAAACAACCTTCAGAGCACTGGGCAGGATTTGGGACACCACACACTGCTCAGCAGCCAGGCTGGGACTGCAGGATGAACCCACTCAAGGTGTGGTACATAAACTGCAAGTAGCCACAAAGGGCTCAGATGTTAGAACTATCCAAAGGAACTATCCCTGCCTTGCCTGGCCCAGGGCAAAGAGAGGTTTTCTTACCAACAGCATCATATTTTTCAACCCATGTAATCAATAGAATGTAATTGAAATCACCAACAATAGTGCTCACTAATGAAGTTTCACAGTTATATCCATTCTTTGCTCCTTGAAAACACCAAATCATTACAGGGTCCAGGTCCTAAAGCTGTATTTCCATTTTTTTCCTCACGCACATAGGAAGGTGCAAGTCTTGCCCCAAATTATTCTATAAGTTGCTTTCAACAGCACAAAACCAGATGCTAAAAACCAAGGTCATTATCCTGTTACAAAGTAAGAACACCCCAACCGTACTTCAGAGACAGTAACTACCTATTTACAAATTTTAAAAGGAAGAGATTATTCAAAAACCACAAAAGAACTCTCAAATTCTTCTCTACATTTGAAACTTGGTAATTCCAAAAAACTGTTCCCCCCCGACACAACCTTCCAAATTTACTTTTTTTTTTGCCCTCCACCTGTACAAAAGGAAGGCAGTGAAAAAGAACACTTCCTCTTGAAATTCAAATCCCCAAATAATTTGAAATCTGACAGCCATCCTGACAGGGATAAAATCTGAAAAGCAAATAGGGAAATAATAGAATAGCATTTAAATAAACACATTTTGAGAGAGATGCAGAAAAGATGTTCCCTATAAAGAGATTAAGTAAGTCCAGGGAAGGGTTTTATTTTGCAAAGTATGATTGAAAGTTAGAGCAAGCAAACTGACACTGAAGTCAGGCTTAGAATGGAAAAGCTATTTTAAACATTGGTTTAAGCACTGCAAAAGCATATGATTAACTTTCATGGGTTTAAGATGGAAGCTACAAGACCAGAGGTTCCTTAAGGAAAAAAGGCAGTGCCTACACATAATAAATTAGGCAGTGGATGGGACACCCAGGCAGCAGTTTGGGAGTGAGGCCAGTCCAAGGAGTGCTCCCAAAAGGCAGTTCCAAGTGTGGCCTCGGGCTTCTGAGTCCAAGGCAGATAACTGGTCCAGCCAGCCTGGCCAAGGCACTTGGGGCAGGGCCACAGAACAGCCCAGGCAAAGCTGAGCTCGACATCACAGATGTTGCTTAAAGCATTTTTAATGACAGACTCCACAAGCACAACTGCCTTTTCTGACAGTTAAGGACAACTCTTATGCAAAATCTAAATATTTATACAGTCCAGGAGAAATTGGTGCAATTCTTGACAATTTCTCGTAAGCAAAGGAACACCTTTATGAATTTAGACTGGAATTTCTCTTTTCCCATGGCAAGCATATGCTGTGAATAAATGCACACGCACAACATGCACAAAGATGTACTTCCCCCCACCTATTCAGCTACTAGGACTTGCATTTTGTGTACATTCAGTGAGTCCCATTTCCCACCAAACAGTGCTACTTGAACTCATCACACATCATGTTTATGTCAGAGCAGAATAATAAGGCAGTGGCAAACAGGGCAAGTTATTCACAGTGTTGCTGTCCCAGCACCTTCTGGCTGGACAGAGACCTCCTGCTGCTGGGTGCAAACAAATGGGTCTTTTCCAAGAATTGAAAGCACAGAATACTTGAAAAGTAACCAGAAGGATAAAAAAGGGCAGGGAGGGAAAATAATAAAGATGGAATTGTGTCAGTGAATGTTCTATTACTGCCAAGAGGGTGCCTTTTCCAGAAGCAGCCAAACAAGGTTACTGAGATAACTCACACCAAGCAGCTGGGGCAGTGTGGGGAGGCTGTGATCCCTGGACAGATAACAGATTGCTGTGCAGTTGTTGGCCTGGGTTTGGTTTTTTAACACATCCAACTATCACCTCCTCAATACCTGATTTTTGGTAGCTTTTCATAACACCTCTTGGTAATAGTGGAATGAGGGTTCACCACTTCAAATTCTGGTACTTAACGTTTTTCATCAGCCATACCTCATCTTCTGCATCTGCTGCAGCAGTTAGCCTGAGCACAGCTCCACACTGCTGCTGGAAACAGCCTGCCAGGAAGTCAGCGTGTCTCACAAACGCCTCCAGCTCTTCACTGGTAACAGAGCTCCTCTCACTTAATTTCGCCATCATCAGCTCTAACAAAGTAACTCTGGAACCAGAAAATAACTTGTAAATCAGATTCCTGAGCTGCAGATACAGTTGTTAAAAATGATATAAACTATTAGCATGCTGGTAAAAGAGAGGCTTTTAAAAATTAAGGGGTCTAATGAACACTGGCAATAAGTTTCTTTCTGCTGGTTTATGTCTACGCACCATAAATTCATCATTTAATGAATACAATCTCACCAGTCAGTATTTTTCTCCAGTCTATTTGACTTTCTATGTCCTAACACAACATTACTGGGACTGCACGCTCCCTATGTCTAAAGTTTCCACTACAATAGCTCTTAAAAGCTGTTTTTAGGTTCAGCAAAAGAAACAGACTATTTGACATCTTATTTGAAAATATCAGCATTTCACAGCCCCTTGCCCCCAAGTCCTTCACTAATTTTTCCCCCACAACCTAAAACCAATCCTGAGCCCAAAGAGGGAAAATAAGAATTGACATGCACACTCTGTTCCTTACAGTTTTCTAATTATTACCACCTAGGTGGGCTAAGCAAATCCAAGTTAATTACCCATACACCCAGCACCAGTTACTGGGTGTATTAATCCAGCAAATAAGTGGATTTATGATGAAGCTGCTGTATAAAATGTACTTGGATAATTTTCCTTAACAGCTTGGATGTCATTTTATTTCCAATATCCCCTCACATTGTCAGGGCACACTGCAGGGCTTGGAGGCTCCCCGAGGGCTGGGCAGCCCCACTGCCACCCTCTCAGCCTCAAAGGGCACTATTTATTGGACAAAGTCAGGGTTTCCTTTCACTGAAATATTTGCAATTCAGACGGAAGGACTGCAATTCAAACACGTGGAACAGTTCAAATGCTTTTTCTTTTAAATTTACCAAGCAGGTTGTCAGGAGGAGAAGAGAAATGTCTCTTGCTGTGGAAAAAGCTCGGTCAGTGCTTTATTAACCTCCAAGAACCGCCCCCATTAATCACGTAACAGCTACTCAGTCCCGGCTCAGCCGAGCCCCAGGGCCATTAACGCCGCCGCACCAAACCCCTCCCCGCAGGACGAACGCTTTCCAGCAGGCGGCTCACAGCCGGGCACCGCTCCCTGCCCAGCCAGGGCCGGCACACCGCACCCGCCGGGTCTCTCCGGGCTCACGGCCTTTCAAGGGCGTGCTCGGCCAAGAGCACGGGCTGCTCGCAGGAGTCATTCCAATAAAACACTACCTTCTGCTTGGCAAGGCTGAGTCAGCTTTGGTCGCACCAATAGTCCAAATAACGCCCCCTTTGAAGGGACGAGCAATCTTTCTGTGAACAAGGTGGAAGGTCACAACATACTTCCATAAACACATTAAACGGATTAAATGTTGCCAACAGGGAAATTTTTTGCATAACCCTTCCACTTGCAATACAAGTGGGTGCTCTTTTCCACAACCATAATCCTTCCTGGGAAACAGGAGTGACTTTAAAACAACATCTGTGTGTAATCTCTTTTCCAGTTTTCTGTTCCCTTCAGGCATTCAATTCCAGAGTTTTCTTCCTGGCACAGACATTCAGGACATGCCCATCTTTCCCTGAATTTCAAGCAAGTCTTGCCATTCAGCCAATAATTTCCTGAGAGTGCCATGCTTTGTTTGGGTGCAAGTTCCCTTACATTCCTTTCTTCTGTTGTTTCTCTCAGTTTTCTTCCAAGGCTCACCCTAATTTTTCCAAATTAGTCCCCCAAACAAAACTTGTGCTTTTCCTTTAAATGATCTCACATGAGAGTTTGTTCCTACTTGTTTTCCTAGAGCTAAATACAACAAATATGACAACTCTTAGCACCAGTTGAATTTTTATAACACTCAATATCTAAAATTTAATTCTGTATATTATATGTATGACTATACTTTATTTGGGAATAAAGATGCTGTGTCATCTTCCTTATATCCAGGCACCACTGAGGAAGGTTTTTGGTGAACCTCTTTTTAACCTTGGCCAGATTTAAACCACAGCATTCAAGTACAGCTCAAATCTGTGAGTGCATTATTACAAAATAAAAAGTGCTGTCTCACTAAGCCTAAAATTAACAGTGTAAAATTCTACTGATTCTATTATCCTCAAACCATGTTTGCATCAAGAGTGCTTGTTTTACAACCCAGTGCCAGACACTTGGGACATTCTTCCTCTGTGACTGATTCCTCCTCCCTCAAACACTTCCCAGACAGCAATGGTTCCATAAGACAAATCAGGTCCTTCCTCAAAACTTTCACTTCATCTTCAAATGCTACTTGCAAGCATCTTACTAGATGAAAAATGCTCAATTTGTGAGCAACTATAATTCAGTGTTACCTTCAGCTACTTTGTGCCTTGCAGAGAACCATCAGGAATTGTCACTATTCCATCCATTTGCCAACGTCAGAAGACCATTAAAAACCTCATCACAGCAGCACAGGGTTTATTTCAGGGTTTCAGGTTCATTTGCAAACAGGCATGTAACACCAAGGTGCTTATATTTGTTTGGAAATGAAAGTTGTCCAGAAGTTAGGAATTTTATTTGAATTGAAAATACAAATTTCAGATCCAATTATACAACAAGCAGTTCATGGTGCACAGCACAGCCACAGAATCACAAGTGCACTAGACTTCAATTACAGCAAATAGTTGGAATAGTGGAAATCCTGTGAATAGTGCAAGTAACTGTGGTTGCAGAACCACGTAGGCTTTGGGCACCTGAGGCCCCTGCCATTGCAGGAGCCACACTGACCCACGTGTGCACACACGGCCCTGGCACAGGTCACTTTGTCCCAGCAAACACATTTACAGTAAGTGTTCAATGTGCCCAGCAGAGAATGCAGTGAGTGAAATCCCCCATGTATTCATGAGCTCCAGCTGCCTTCCCCACCCACCTCAATCCCACATCTGTCCATTCCTCATTTCCAGGGCTTGGTCAGCCCAGCTGGACCCGACGTGGCAGCACCTGCAGAGAACACCCCTCATCTCCTTCTCAATGAATTCCCTGTGCTTGGGCTTCTGGGGTTACTTCTTCCTCCAGCTCATGACAGCCAAAATATTTTTATCTGAAATGGATTTGTCTCTTCACCTATTCTCACAAGAACATGTTCCTAAACATGCTAACAGTCCCTAGGAAGATGCCAGGGCAGGGTTTTTCTGCGTGGTATTCCCCAAAGGAATTAAATCCAGCTCATTCACTTAAAGCTTTCTGACCAACTGGGTAGGGAGCCTCTACCTCCAGGCACAGTAAGCACACAGCTTGGTCATCCTGAATTAGGGAGGAAGGCAGTATTTCCCTCTGTACCTCTCCCATCCCATTCCTAAACATTAATGACATTTAATCTCTGGTCCAAACCTCTTGCATACTCTTGCCTTGCCCATGATCCCTTCTGTTTCCTTATAATCTCCAACCAGCACCTGTACCCTCATTTGCAATAACACTGGAAACATAACAAAACACATTGAAAGCCACATTGAGGCATATTTTGTTTAGTGCTTTGTCTTTCACCTGCAAAACCCACGTAAACAGGGGCTTGCAGCTTCCCTGGGCAGACGAGGAGCAAAGCAGCCATGTGGAACACACAACACAACATCTTCAAGCAGTTGGAGGAGCCACAGAATTCTGGCGTGGGGGTTCCCAAAGTGGATTGTCTTAAAATAATTTTGTCTTCCCAGTTCTCTACTAAAGTATTTGTAAATGAGCATTTTCCCACTTTAGCAATGGCCACTTTCCACCAACTCAGCAGCCATTTACTCAAGTACTTGAAGGAAAATTAGCTATGCTTCTCCAGGGTGAACATTAGTTGAAGCCTTTCAGCAGTGGAAGTATTAAAATATTAAGTAATCATGGGCATCTGCACATGTAGGTTTTGTAGGTTCTACTAATAACCAGTGTTATTTATACACTTCCAGCTTCAGCAAAGGCTTCCTTTTAATTTCTTGTCATGACAACAGAAGTATGAACAGCTCAGGATGTTTCTAATGGAGCTGTAAAACCCTGCAGGGTGTGGTGCTCTTATGAAATCAAGACCCAGGCACGAAATCCTGTCCTTTTTTTTGTGTGAAGTGTTTCTTTACCGAGTAATGGCGCCAACCTGGATTCTGCAACCCTACATAAATCACTGCCAGTTGTGGCTAGGCTGTAATGTTAACCAACCAATTTAAAACCATTACTGACATAGAAACATGTATTTAGAGATTTTGTGCCAACTCTGAAACCACACAGTTTTTCAATCATGTGAACAGGATACTCTATATGGAATGCTAAATACTAAAAGCCACACTGGTTTTTGGGGTTACCTTTCTTGATTGCTCAGTTTGGCATAGAGGGCTTTTACCAGCTCTGGACATCTCAGCAAATGGTCTGTAACAATCAGGAACCTGAAGGGAAAAAACCGAAAGTGTTACTTGTGCTACAAAAGCAACAGCATCTCCATTTACTCCAAACGGTGCTGGTTAGTTTTGCTTTGAGATGAACACGGATCCTATTTGCTCACAGATACAAATTGTCACAAAATAATTGCACATTGCTCTGCAGTGTGTTTCCTAAGGCAGTGCTGCCCATTTCCCATCAATTCAGCACACTTTTACTCACTTGAAGGAAAGCTGTTCAGAGTCTTTGGCCAGTTATACAAAAGACACACCACAATCCAAACTATAAAACAGTCATCCAATCCTTTATGCATCTCAGCAAAAAGCCAATGGTTAAGTTTGAAAATTATCATTCTACTCATCATAACACCATTTGTAAGCCCAAACAGTCAAAAAAGTGACAAGCTATTTATTTTCTTTAAACATGTAATCTAACAAAGCATCACAGCAAATGGTAACTTCTTGGTCAGATACAAGGCAACAAAATATTTTTCTCAGCTTTGAAAAAATACCCTCTTTGTGTAATGGAGACCAATCGTATCTCCTTGCTCTACAAGGCAGGTGGGTATAGAATCATGGAACATCCCAAGTTGGAAGAGACCCCCAAGGACCATGTAGTTGAGGTACCAGCCCTGCACAGGACACTGCAACCTTAACAAGCAAAACACACTAAGTATATTCTGTAGTGAGCACCTTACCCTTCTTATTTACTTACCAGACCCGAGTTTTCTGTCTGGAATACAAAAAGACCAATAAATGACCAAAAGCTGACAGATCAGCCACTGCCTCCTCAGCCAGTCTCTCTCAAAAAGAATCCATCCAAAACTGTCCAACAGCTCACTCCTTCCTAACCCCTTCTCTGGAAAGTGTGGCCAGCTGCCCTCATGCCCATGCCAGTGTTGACACTGATCACTGCTGAGCACCACCCACAGCAGTTCACAGGCACCTCAGTTCAACCCACACGGGTACTCTCAGCATTATGGGGAAAAACAGAGTGGGTAAAAATATTTCTCTCTTCAAATTACACTCCCAAGAGCACTGACAGCTTTATTTATGCTGCATAGGTACACCCAAACTAAATGGGGCACTTCTAAAGCAGCACCTCTGGCTATTAAAGATGCAATAATTAGAGGTCAAGGCCTCCAGCATCCTCTGAGCGGGTGAAGCTACAGAGAAAGAATAACTAAAAAAATATTGGACCTAAGTTTTTTTAATATTTCCTCCACCTCCTCCCTAGCTTTTCCTTTGTTTTGTGCATCCATAATCCACCACACAGCTAACAGGGAGATCACACAGAAACCTTCCAGCTGCAACAAAGTACTTTTTGGACAAGCACTCAATGACAATTGGGGAAAAAGGAGAACAAGGGGTCAAAAGATTAAAATAGCTGTCACATTTTTAATGGTAACTGTGGACTTAGCCAGCATTTGGTTCAGTTCCTGTAAACTCCACATTTTTAAGGAGAGGGAGAAAAAACATTTTGTGCTCTGCTTTTTCTACTAATATTTGTACACTCATTCATGAAAACAAAACGAGGCCTGGGGAATCACCAAATTAAAACTGGCAACCTGGGATAGTGGAAGGTGTCCCTGCCATAGTGGGGCAGGGACAAGATGAGCTTGAAGGTCCCTTCCAACTCAAACCTGTCTGGATTCTGTGCAGTGTCTACTTCTGTATTTAGGTGTCCCTTTTACCCTACCCACTTCCTGCAGTACTGTATTACAAGCATATTTTACAGGAGCATCACAAAGAGGTAACAGAAGAATTAGTAGTGGAGTAAAGCCCTTTCAACTCTTTCTACCACGCCTAGAAAATTTGAAGGTAGCTAAGCAAGGATGCAGCAAATTCAATCCAATATCTTTAGTCTTCAGCTCCTGTTTTTCATTTGGGGCAGGGGAAAAGAAGAGGAAAAGACCATCCACAACTGTGAAATAAAGACATTTAGTTTTGGGTTACTGACTGAACATGGCATTTCAGATGCACACAAAAGGCTTTGGTAGAAGATTGAAACCCGCTTTGGGGGCCAACAGCAGAACCACTGGGATAAACTGAAGACCACTGTAATTGAGTGAAGGAAACAGTGAAAATTAAAGCTGTTATGCAAGTGCAACACAGGAACAAATGAACAGTGTTAAATATGCCAATTTTCTTGACTTTTTAAAAATTGTTTGGCTGAAATCCTAAAACAATCCAGTGCTTCCCTAGTAGATAAATAGAGGAGGAGATGTTCAAAGCCTTTGTAGGAGCACAAGGGCTGTATTGTACCAGGCTGCAGCTGAGAAGCAGCCAAGACAAAGTGGTATGAGCTGCATTTGCACTCAGTGTATTCCAAATGACCACTAATCTCACACAATCCAGGCCGGGTGTAAGCAATCAACTTCACCATCAGATGCCATGCTCCACATTACCTTGATTTGATCCCATTAGCAAGTTTAGAGAACAGCCTCCTCAGCCTCAAAAAACCCCCACAAAGGTTTTCCAAGTACAAAGAACAAGCCATGGCAATTCTCTACATGATCAGCAACTTTCAATCTCAAAACCAAAAGCATTTTTCATCACCCTACAATAATGCCACTATCCAAAATATTTAGTGAGAACTAAATAGCTGTCTTTTTACTGTAATTTAAGAAACAAATGCAACAAACCATACAAATTTTGAAGAAGTAGAAAATTCAGACAGCTACATTTCAAAGCCTTATCACCAGCCTTTTTAGATGCTAAAAACGCACTATGAGGAATTGTTTGGAATCAGAACATAATTTAGAAGCAGAAGTATATTTTTTCCTTGCACAATGACAGAAGCACCCTACCAAAATCATTAAAAAAACAATTAGAAAAAAAAGCAATTTAAAAAAAGCTATTAAATGACAAATGGAGTAGAAGAAATAATTCACCCCATTCCAGTACCACCACTTGTCACCCAAGAATAAGGAAACACATTTCCATATTTAAGGCTCAATCCCAAGTATCAAACACCACAATACTCCTCTCCTGTGCTGAGCCAGGCACAGCAGTGACCATCCTTCCATCTTCCAGAGGCATTCCATGATGAAATGACAGTGCCCACCAAAGCCACCTCTCCAGAGGTGACTGGAGGATTGAGGTCAGATTACGTGCAAGATTTCTTGGAGTGTCTCAAAGACACTCCCATTCAATTTGACACTTACATCTGAAAGGCATTAAAAATGGATTTAATTTTATTTTATGTGAAATTAGAATGTTTCTTTAAGAGCTATCACGAAAACACTGGGAGATGAGAAGCAATAGCACTTCCTGCTACCCCCTCTCCACAGTGTGCACAAGGAGAGGTGACAAGGGGGCTTTGAAAGACTGAGGGAATCTCTGCCAATTCACTGCTACTGCAAATAGAAAGTAGAAGCTACTCAGACCTCCACAATTAAGGAAACTTTTCCCAATTGTCAGTACTATTTAAAACCACAGTTGAACTTGGAACCTGCAATGTAACTCCAACTTTCCTGGAATTACAAAAAGAATGACTTTCTGGAGAGGAGAAGGAAGGGGTGGGGGACATCCTAAACTGTCTGACAGAAGAAAGATTGTTAGCCCCAATGAAAAACAAAGGTTTCTCCACCACAGGCACACCAATTCAGCAACACACCCTCCACTGAGGGGTTCTATCCCTGCCCTTACTCTGAGCCCATAGGCAACACTCTGCCACAGGAGCACCAGCTCCTGCCCTCACTTCTTTCCATAAGCCAGGACAAAACAACCAAAGGCAAAACAGTGGGGAAGGGGAGCTCCTAATCTTTACCATCATTGTTGAGCTGTGGTTTCAAAAAGAGAAAGTGGATGTTCAGCAAATCTTCCTTCCGATGCCAGAGACTGACCACACTCTTAATTCCACTTTTCTGGAAGCCAAAAGGCACGTTAAGCTTCTTGCTTTAACGAGGAGGATTATTGTTCCTTGCACTTCAGGAATCAGAAATACAACCTGTTTTTCCTTTTCTTATTAGCTACACTGCCCTACCCACACATTTGGCAAAAGTGGTGACAAGCTATACTCTCATCTCCAATGGAGCCATCAAAGCATTCCTAAAAACTGTTTATTTTAGAATACACATTGGTCATGGTTAGGGTAAATAAATTATAATGTAATTTTGTACTACTATGATCACAACATTTGACTTCCTTTTTTATTATTTCTTAACTCACAGCATGCCACAAAAAATACTTAATATAATGTGTATCACTCATGAAACATCCTTAGGCATTCATCACAGCACTGTTACCTCCCCTTCCAAGTTCTGAGGCAATTTCTGTTATTTTTTCTTCATCTACAAACATGTTTTAGAACTACATCAGTGCTCATACTCTCAAAATCCCACTATTTATTCTGCCAAATAGCACTCCTTTGTTTCAAAAACCCCTTAGGAAGGGAATGACTTGGCTGGCTGGGTAAAAAACCCACTGTATCCTCCCTGGAATGGTGAACTCCACGGGAGAGACTACAGTTGAGCCAATGACCTGACATCCAAATATTTGTCCTAGATATCCTACCTCTGTCTAAACTGCTGATTTCTAAACAGACCTTCATTCACTACTGAGCAGTGACACAAAGTTAGACATTTCAATACTGAGTTTTACCAGGAAAAACACAGAGGGGAGAGAAAAAAATCAATCCAAAGATACGTACGACCACTCGGACTCCAGCTGCTCTTTGTAGACTCTGAGGACATGAAGAGCCACAGCCAAGTTCCCAGGGTCCAGGAGGTCTCTCACTTTCTCTGAGTCCAGGCAGGTGAACAGGACCATACAGCAATAGGCAACAACCTTCTCATCACTGTACGTCAGGCACGTCCTTCCACAGAAAATCAGGAGGGAAGAGCATATTAAAACTGATTCATGGCAGCTAAAAAAACAGGAGTTTGCCACTGCCTAAGAGGGAAAATTTACAAACTTAATGCTAAATTGGAACCAACTGGAGAGCTAGAAATTGACTGACACAGTATTAGTCTGCTCCTCTTCTCATAAGGTCTTTCTACACCCAGTGCTGACAAATGGGCTCCAAAAACCCACTCAGAATGATGATCAGACTGAGTCAAAGCACCTTTGTTATCAACTCACCAGGAAAAATCCGGCCAAACACCTCAACCATATTGCCATGTGTGTGCACAAAATAGTTTGGGTAATATTTCACGACACAAATGTCATCTAACCTACAGGAAGGTATTGCGAGATCAGGACTGAAGACACAAAGATTGAGGAACTTTTGTGGCTTCCATGTGATCCAGCAACACTGACGGGTCTGCACAGCAAAGTGAAAGAAAAAATGCTGTGGCCTTGGAAATGAGTGTAACTACTTGAAAACACATCTGAAACAGAGCCCATGTTTGAAGCTGCTCTTCGAAATCCTTTTCTTCCAGTTTCTGTTAAATTGAATTTATAGCTAGTTTAGAACAATCAGGTTTTTCAAGGTCCTGGCCCCTGTGATTGACTGACAAAAAACATCCCCTTCTCCCCAAAGTTACTCTTCAGAGCTTCACGGTGCAAAGGCAGAGGCATCATGTACAAGAGATTTGAGTAGAACCAGGGAAATGACACCCGGAGCAAACCCGTGCCCGTGCTTACAGGAAGAGATCTGGGAAGGCACACTTCCAAATGCTCTCCTGGCAATCTCCATTTCCTGCTGCAATGTTTCCAAGGAACTGGAGACAACAACGAATAGCTACAAAAAAGCCAGAAAATAATATCAAGAGGAATTCAAAGCAACACTAATACATTGCATCAAAATGACATACTTTGATATGATAGATACACAGTACACAACCATCTCCATGAAGCTTTAGGTTCACTACTTCACTGCTACTGCATGTAAATGTTTGCATTTGCTCTTCTAATACAAATAATTTCACAAAGTATTCTATAATTATATCCAAGACTTGTTTGAGTATTAAACTGGTTATTAGTGATTACAAGAACTGACAGTTCCTTGCTACTCACAGGACATTCTGTTTAGCTGGACAAATCATTATGTGCTCAATATTTCCTAATTTCTACCCCAGAAAAATTAAAGCCAGCACTCCCTCCAATTTTATCACTGAATTGAGTATGGCAGATTTCTGCTCTTGCTACAAAGGATTTATTCCAGCATCCTCTCAATACAGACTTAAAATGTGGTAAGATGATATTTCCCCACACAATCTAACATCCTAGAGCGGCCAAAAGGTGGCAATTTTCATGAAAAAGAAAAGCATGAACCCGCAAACCTCACAAAATTAAAACACTTCCTTTGGCCCTGGTGGCAGCTCTCAATAGCCTGGCCCTTATTAATAGGCTGGCAAAGAAACATCCAATTAAATGCTAAAATTCAGTTTAAGAGATATTCCAAACAGCAGCCCATTACAGATGGAGGTGGTGATATTGCCAGGTTGTGCAAAACTAAAATTAGGTCTCTTGGAAAGGTGCTGTTCCAGCTGGCAGCCAGATTTCCTACAGAGGGCTGGGCATGTGTCCTCTTGGGAACAAGAAAGCAAGTCTAAACTGAGATCACTGGGGCTTAGGGAATACTAACTTTTCTTTCCATATATATATATATATATTCTCAAGCCCAAAACACACTTTTTTCCCCCATGATGCCTTTTGAATCACATCCTCCTCTGGCTCCCGTGACCCCTGCTCTCTCCCCCTGCACATCTGCACTGCTTGATTATTTTCTGCTTCCTCCTTCCCCACCCAGCTGGCTCCCACCCTGCTGGCTCAGGAGTTTCCTGAAGGACAAGCACAGATATGCCAGCCTTCTGGAAGAGACACCAAGGCAGTAAATCCGAGGAAAGGGTATTATTTCCCCTGGTGAATTCCTTACCTACACTGTGAGCAGAAAGGTCTCCCAAAGAGACATGAGGTTAGTTGATTATACCCCAACCTTTCTCTGAAATTTGCTTGACCCTTTTCACCCAGGAATTACACTTTGGTCATTAGAGATCAGTCTGTCCAAAAAATACTACCAGCTAGGAAAAAAAAAGTTACAGATCTTTTAAATTTATGTTGTTAGTGTAACAAAGAGCAAATGACATGAACACCTTTGCAGCACAACAATAAATAACTACAACTTCTTCATTCATCACACAATGGAGCCTAAATATTGGTGAAAACAACCAACACTGCCCTTGGCCAATAGTGATGCACAGGAAAAGGTCACGATTCTGTGAATGCATCGTGGAAAAAACCCCAGAGTCGTCTTGCAGATGATGAATCACTGGTCACACTGGAAACCCAAGGCTGCAAACTGCACCTCTGCTCAATGCTCTGCCAGCCATGAGCACCAGGGAGGACAGAACTGCAGTGCCCCTTTTGCACAAAGGCTCACAAGGACCCGCCCCACGCCCCACCTCTACAGTGACCTGTGAGCTTCCCAGACCATGTCAGGCTGGTTGTAACAGTGGCACAATGCTCTGGGAGATCCTGCCATCTCTGGAAAAGAAAACCTCCAGCTCAGCAGAAGGTGTAGGCCTCTAGCGCTATAAAATGTCAGTTCCCACCACCATCATCCGGCCATTGACTTGTTTCCTTGTGGCTGCAAGTTAAAGCAACTTCCAGTCATAAAAAGAGTTATTTGCCTCTTCACCACCATGAATCATACCACAAATACTGATGAAAATGTATTTTCCTTGGAAAACAGTCTGTCTAGACTACCCCAATTGAATGTACAATGCATACACGGGCTCTGTCATTTAATGGTATTAAAATAGTGCTCAGTATTTTATTTCTGTAAATAAAATGAACGTCTGGCTACTGATTATATTTCCACCTTGATCCTACTGCACTTGCTGCAGTGCAGACTAGTAACCCATTTTTACCATCTGTGGAATACCAAGAATGTTGTGTTTAATAAGTTTCTGCTCCCACTCCTCATCTCCTCCACCCCCAAAACGAGTTGTACTCTTCTTTTAATTTCCCTCCAGAAGTGCCAACTCTAATATTAGCAGAACATTACGTGCACTGAGTGGACAACCCTTGTGTTCTTGGAAGATAAAAGTCTAGGCAAAATATCAACACTGTGTTCTAACTAAGCAGGAGAATTTGGCTCAAAGACAAGTAAAATCCCCAGCACGTTACTAAAAATGTGGAGTTACAAATGAATGAGAAGGGAGCTGGAAGAAACCATCAGAGCACGCATTAAATTAGCCTCTGATGTAAATTAAGTCCTAATGAGGTCTCATAATGGGAGATTCAATAAAACTTATTGTGCATTTTCTAGGAAAAGTCAACTTGAGAGACCACGGAGGAGCTCAGGTTCACACCAACTGATTCAAAGCATTAGCAAGGCTTATTAAATACAGGAATGGGGCCACTTTCTCTATCTCCTAGTATTTTAACTGCATTGTTTCATTTTTAGAAGCAAGCACAAGTGTGTTCATTTCTTTAATAACTTATCTGTTAATCTTAAAGGCATAGGAAATGGGACTCCTGTTACATCCCCAAAGCAGCAGAAACACATGGCTGAGAAACTCTTATGTGAGGTAAAATACATCCAAGTGCTTGCAGACCTGGAACTGCATTTATAATGCACACATTAGCATGTACAATCTTGTTCTTGACTCAGCCTAAAAACTGAGCCTAAATCTAACAGTCAATGTCTCCTTAAAGACCCTATTGTAGCAAAATCAGCAGTTCTGAAGTACTGGGGAGTCTCAACCTGGGCTTAAACCATGCCAGGAAACCAAGAAAAATAACAAGAAGGACTGGCCACCCACTTTGCCTTACTCGTGGTGTCTGACTCTGACACACTCCTACATGAGACCTTGTACAGGTCTGGAAAAAAGAGAAAGGAAATTATTAGCACGTAAAATACTAACCAAGATTATGAGCAAATTTCTCCAATTACTTTTGATGGCATATTGTGGATGTTGTTTCATTTAACCCCAAATTTCCACCTAAGTGCTTATATTTTCTCTGGAAAAGCTAAATGATCTCTTTCTGCAAGTCTGTGGAAAGGCTATCAGGCTTCTCCCCCCTGCCTTGTACCACTTCTCTTCTGTATCTGGATAATAAATGGACTCACTCCTTTGCAATAGGCACAGAACAACAAGGGAACTTACTTTTAATATTTTCACTTGCATATCAACATTAATAAACAGCAACAGCTTCAGCATCAACCTTTTTGGGCATTACCCTTCATTTTTATTTATCTTTCATACCTATAAAGGCAGTTTGCCTCTTCTCACTGCCATGTTATGGTCCTTTCTGTGTCATACATGGTGTATGTCCAGAGGATGGAAGAAAGGGAAACAACTTGGTGTCTCCTGGTACAAATCCTGGTACTGGGTGATACTCCCTAAAACTCTCACCAAAAAGTGCATGGAGGCATTTCCCTCCAAGCCCAAAGCTGGTTGAAAAAAGGCAGCTGCAGAATGGGAAATAAAGCCTCACAGCTTGTGTCTGTGGAAGCCACAGTTAGACAGCTCCTCTTTTCCACCAGAACAATGCTCCTGTGCTACAGCACCCTCGGGCCTGTGTGAGCTCTTCAGAAGGAGTATTTCCTCTCAGTACATGTGAAAACAGTCCAGCTCCCTCTTCCTGCATTATATTTAGGATGCTCTGACTTTAGGAAGCTCTCTGCAATTAAAAGGTTTGCCCCATTTTTCCCACCTCTATCCCAAGATCCTGATGTCCCTGCTGGGAAAATCATCAACCATTTTAAATCTACAGCAATTTCTGAAAGGTTTGGCCCCCATACATTTACACAGATCAGAAATGTGCCTCATCAGGACTCTCACTGACATTATTTGCTGGTGGCGTAGGGGCCAGTCAAGAGCAAGGAAGGAAGGAAAGAAAGGCCTTACAGAACATTGTATTTAGACATCCACAGAAATACAGGCATTACTGTTCACTTCAAGCCTCAACCGAAGTAACCAGAAACCATCCCAATTAAACAGACATCAGCAAACTCCTATTTCCTTTGTGCTTCAAGTGGATATCAGTCCACATCAGAAAACCACAATGCATGTGGCATAAATCAGCAACATCTTGGCAGGCTGCATTAGAAAGCCTCCAAATTGCAGGAGCAGGAAAAAAGCAAACCAGCTCTACACATTGTCTCAAAGCTGCAGCAGCAGGGAGAGCAGGGAGCCCCCAGGGCACCCACTGACCTGCTAGTTGCCCTGCCTCAGGGATATTTCCTCGGGTCTGTTTCCCTCCCAGAAGGAGCAAAATGATTTACACTGAGACAGTCACTGCCTCTGCCTCCCCGGACAGCAATCAAAACATCTTCCCATGAGTACCATGGGAAGGACAGCTTTGATCAGCAGTACAACAAACAGCAAACGCTGGAAAGCAGCAGGTTTCTAGTCCCTCTTTCCAGATCTGCTCTCCATGCCATCCATGCCATCAGCATCTCACAGGTGAACCTCACTAGGCAGGGTCTGGTCTGCAGTCCAAACTGTACCTCAATAAGGTGCTGCAAAAAACATTTTTATACTCACAGCCCGCAGTAAATGAAATAGCTCAGCACAGCTTAAATGGAGAGACAAGAGGAAGTGGCTTCAAACCCACAGGGTAGGTTTAGATCAGGTATTACAGAGAAGTTCTCCCCTGTGAGGGTGGGAGGCCCTGGCACAGGGTACCCAGAGAAGCTGTGGCTGCCCCATCCCTGGGAGTGCCCAAGGCCAGGCTGGAGCCACCTGGGACAGTGGAAGTGGTGGGTGACTCCCCACTGCCCTCCCTGCAGCACTAACCAGACAAGGGACAACTGCCCAATGCCAAAAATCCTTGTGCTTCCTGCCATTTCTGGGAGATGCTCACATTCACTTTTAAGAGGAATCCAGACTAATTTTAATTTTATAATTTCTTTAAACAAAATTAATGAGCTAAGCACAAAGGAACAACAACAAAAACAAAACTCCCAACAAAATAAGCAGCAGAACAACCCCAAATGGTACACAAGAACAAACCAATTATTTAAAACTTTCCTGTTTGGTACCCTAGTAAAGTGCTCTGAGCTATATTAATTAGGGGATAGCAAAATTCAAAAAAAACAGAGGATTTTCTTAAGTTATGGAAACATGAAACCAAAATCCCAATACAAGTGCAACCAGCAGTTTACTCCTACCAGATAGTGTATCAACTGATTGTTAGGGCACACACTCTGCAAATGCTACTGAGACCATGAGAATCCCAATATTATTTTTACAGATTGAAAAAACACAAAGGCCAAAAGCAACACCAATAACTCAAATAAAAAACTCATGCTTATGTTTACATAAAAGCTTGATGAGTGTAATATATTCGTCACACTCCCACAATTATTCCCCGAAAATACTATAAATATTATTTTGACAACGTAATTATAGTTTTTACTTTAACAGTGGCAGCAAAGTGTTGGCACCAATCCCCCACACAAAAAGCCTAACAGACAAAGCAAAGATCACACATAGAAAACTGGCAACTCTTATTCCTATGTCCCTTCCTCCTGTGTCTAAAAAAAGGCCGTTTAAGTTAGCATCTGGTTTATTTGAGCTGTAGTTTTAATTAGACTAGCAGTAAGCAAAAGGTAACCCCAAACAAAAATAAATGAAAGTGAAAGTGAAAAATTCTTAAATTCTCTTTGCTTCCAAACAGCTGAGGCACGTTCCTTTCACACTGCTTTTTGAGAATTAACCCCGTGGACTGGGTCCACGTGGGAGCTGCTCTCTCCCACTTGCTTTCCCTACAAAGAAAAGCCAATATGAGCCTAAATTGACAAATGTCACCCATCAACGGTTCATGACTGACTTTGTATGACAGATAAAACGTTTCAAGCTTTGTAACCACTCATTCATTCCATTTGTACAAAGACATCTGCAGCACAATAATTTACAGCATTTGCTCACCAAAAACCCCTCAGAAACAAAACAAGCCCCATCAAACAACGTGCCATCTCCTCCAGAGATAAATACAGGGGGCACTGATGTGAGAAGAGATGAAGGATCAGCTGTTGGTTTACATTCAGCAGCCACTGTGCATGAGAGTCATGCTTAGAAGTTACAGCTTCTCCCAATGTACCTAACCAGCCCTGTGTGAAGACACGTGTTCAGACAGCTACAGACCCCTGCTCATAGGCAATAAAACTCAGGAATGGCTTCCCAAAGGCACTGGGTGAGCTCTGAACATTCACTCTGCTGTCTGATTCTGTCCTGTCAAATCTTTCCCTGGCAGCAGGATTCCAGCAAGGGGTGCAAGAGTGACCTTGGCTTAACACAACACCCTCACGTGCCTGAAAGGCTTATTTTGAGCCAAACACAGCAGAAAAAGGAAACCCAGTGTCCTGGACTTCCCTGCTCCCTCCCAGCTTCACAAAGGTGTTTGAGGGGAAGTTACTGTACAACAGCTGTTTCACTTGATTCCACAAAAATGACAGAAAAGCAACAGCAGGAGCCCAGTGAAAACCCCATCCAAAGAATGATAAGGGAGTGAAAACAAACAAAAGTAGCAAGAGAAACTCTCTGCAACCACAGAGAGTGAAGACTGGAGTCCAATGTCTAAAGCTCCATGAGCACACATAGGGAAAGGCAGGCTGGGAAGGGAATTATTGAAAATGCCTTGATATCCAATGAAGTGACTTTGGAAGAAATCAGCAGCAATAACTACCACTACTGAAGAAGGAAACATGACACTACTCAAATCAGTCCTTAACTCCTGGCAGGTATCATCCTGCTGGCCACCTACCACAGGGCACAAATGAAAATTAAAAAGCCATTTTCAAAAAGGCACAGCCAAAACTTGCTTCCTGGAGTCATACAAATTATTACAAGTATCATCAAAAAAGGGGTATTCCTTCATTTCTCTACATTTGCACATGGAATAAAAAGACAGCACATATTTTGAATGGAGGTACCACAGAACTTTTCCTTTTTGCAATCCAAATATCCTTGTTCATCTCAAAGGGTTTCCACATATCTTTCTTTCAACAACCTACAGGAACAGTTCAGGAAAAATCCACCTGCATAGTGAGGCCAAGATTTTTTCCAAGCAATGTAAGAGCAGATCCCCCAACAATTCTTCATTATCATTCAAGAAACAATTTAGCTTTATAAAACAAACACATCAGTAAAGTGATATCATATAACCCATGTAAAAAATGTAGTGTGACTATATATTCAACAACACCCCCAGCCTTACCAGTCAGTACCAATTCTTCTTTGAGTTTTATTCCATGAAGCAATTTGATCCAATGGACAGATGTAGAGATGAGATCCAAGTTCCTATTATTATATTGGGGAAAAAAAATAGTAATTTGCTTGCATTTGAATAAAAGAAAAGGGTTTTTCACCAAAGTTAACAACAAATCTTTAGCCTCTTCAAGATCTCAACTAAAAAGTGGCTTCCCTGCTTGACTGACAATCAGTTGCCAATCAGAAGCAAATCAAATGGGTTTAGTGTATCAGCTTGCATTTTAACAATTTTGGATGCAACAGCTTCACAGCTGAGCAAATTTCCTCTCTTCTTGCTAGTCTTCTAATCATACAGTGAAAATGAGCAAGTTATTTCTGTCATTTGAACAGCTTTAATTGTGTAAAAACTTTGCTTTGTCTGAGGGTCGGGGTCCAGGGCAAGAGTGACCTACTTTGTAATAAACTTGGTAGGATTTTCAATGCCAAAAAAGCAGCTTGTGACAGCCATCAAAACCCAACAGGGCCTGCCCCAAGGGAACCATGCACAACTCCCAGAGGGAAGCAGAGACGGCCAAGGAATCATGTCTCCTTTCTCCAGTGAGGAGGAACCACAGGTACCATCTCAGAACAGTTTGCATTGTGACTTTTGTGGCATTTGCCACATTCTGCCCCAGCACAGAAGCCAGGACTTGGTCCCATGAAAATATTACATTGAGTTCTATCAATCAAATTTGACACGTCCCAAGATGCCAAATTTGCAGATTGTACTCCACAATAATTCTCTGTGATCTAACAAACTTTTAATAGGTCTTTGGGGCTTTTTTTTGGGGTGGGTTGGTTTGGGGCTCTTGCATGAGACCAGGGCAGGGAGGGTATTTACAACTGTTTTGTTGGGTTTTTTAAAAATAGCAGCCAGATTACCAGGTTTTCATTAACTACAGCTGGTGACATTCCAAGTATCCCTTCAATGTTGCAACAGACATAGGCAAAGAAGGGAAGCTAAATAACTCAAGGAGTCAGACTGACTTATTCTCCATTAATATCAGCTTGCCTGTGTATTTATTAGGGTTCACATGCACCATTCTGTACACTGTGCTTTGCCAGGAGGGCCAGACAAATCCCAATGCACCTTGAAAGACATACTAATCCTGTAGCTGATAAGTAAGGCTATTATCCAAAAAAAAGATAGCATACAGCCAGGCTTCTAACAAGCTTATATCACTTGCATAATCAACTCATATTTAGGACCCAAACATCTTGTCCTGTTATTCAGCAGGGCCCCAAACTCCAACCTACAAATAGGACAGCTACTTTTGGTTCTTGTATCCTCCATTTCAAGAGATTGCATCAATCGGGAAGTGCCAATGAGTAAGTGTGAAAGGAGACTGTATACAAAGCACACAACCACGAGAAGGTGGGGTGTCAGCCCAGGCGTACCTCAGGAGGTGCTGATTCCTGGCACACTGCACACAGGCATTCCTCAGACACCTGAAGCACTCGGCTGCGAGCAGCAGGCACGTGTCCACATCTGCCAGCCCACAGGAGCCCCTGCAGCACTGCTCAATGGCACAGGAGGTGCTCCTCAGGATTTCCAGGAGCTCCTGAAATACAACTTCTTCAGCCGTTTCTCTGAAATAAAGGAAAAAAGGAAAATTGCACAGCTGCCAAAAATCCTGTGAGGATGGCACTTCTTATTGTAAACCTGAACGTGTTTCTGCAACAGTCTTTAGCTATCCACAGTATACAGTCTTTCAAGTCGGAAGAGCAAGGTAGATCCCACAATGCTCCCAGCAGCCTGTACAGAACTCCCCATGACTGTAACTCCCCATGACTTTCCACCAGCTCCTTGGAATGTCAGTGAGAAGTCTCCCAGGTGCACGTGGCTGGCACGTTTAGACATGACACTGCGTGGTGCCTGAATAACAAACACCGTTTGGATGCCCAGCATGAGGACACAGAATCACAAACATCCTGACTTGGGAGGGACTTGGCAGGATTGTTGAGTTCGACTCCTGGCCCTGCGCAGGACACCCCAACAATCCCCCCACCTGCCTCAGGGCACTGCCCAGGGATGGCTCAGAAGACGAAGGTGCCAGAAGCTCCATCCTGCCACCAATTTCCCCAGAGGGACAAAGGTCATGGAAAAAGCTGATCCCACATGGTGGTGAAGAGCTACACCAAAGCGTGTTTATGGCATTGCTACAGGGAAATTCCATCAATTTCCTCATCCAACTCTTCTGAGCAGGAAATCCAAACACAGATGCCCTGAACCTTAAAGAGACCGGTCACGTGTTTAAGATGAAATACCAGGAAGTGAGATGAGATGAAACAAAGTAGCATTAAATAAAATGCTCACACAGAAAATTCTTCCTAAATGATAATTTAAGACTCTTGATCAGCCACTAGTCAATGATACAATATCACCAGTGTTCTGCTGCTCACCCAAACATCTAAAATTTGAACAATTCTTAATTCTACCTTCTCTTTCCTAAATGATCACATCAACAAATCAAACCATGGAATCACAGAGGCTGGAAAAGACCCCTAAGATCACTGAGTCCAACATTAACCACACACTGCCAAGTCCCCCACGTCTACACTCCTGAGCCATGACCCCTCACACGTCTGGAGACAGCATTCCCCACCTCGGCTCCTCCCAAGTTTTCTTTCCTAGACTAAGCAAAACTTTGTCTTTATTCACTGTTCACACTATCTAAGTCCCTTATGAGACCTGTTGCTCCAACAGTGACCATTGTGTTCATCCTCCTGCCAGCACAGTGCCTCCAGTACTGAGGTCAGTTAGGGTGTAGAGGAGACCTACAAAGGGAGAACACCTGTACTGTAAGAAATAAAACATTGTACATTATTATCAATGGATTACTACATCACTAGATTTCAGATCTTGGAGTATTTTATTGATCAACTTCATAACTGATCAAGACCAATAAACTCACATGTTCTCAATCAACATTAAAACAACTAGAGCAGGGAAACTGCATTTTATAGTGGTGCAATAATGTGGGGGAAACAGCAAAAGCAGAGCTCGCTCTCAGCCATAAAGACAAAGGTTTGGAATCTGGTTTTAAGACGCCAGAAAACAGATTCATAGAACTTGAACCTACACCTCACAACAAGCAGCGCAGCTGCTGCCACTTCACGGCAGACCAAAGCGAGGCTCAGTGCCTGATGTCCCACAGTGCCCGCGGGAAACGCGCCCAGAAACACGTTCTGCTCAAGTGCCACAAGCGCCACGGTCTGCCAGGAGTCCCCACGGACGAGTGTTCCCTCCACGGAGCGCCACCATTAACCTGAGCTGGTAAACACTGGCGTTACTCTGAAATAGGAAAACTCTCAGCCCACCGCACTTTCCCTCCTATCAGCCTACGCCATGTGCTGGGTTCTCCCACCAAAGCGCTCCTTCCCCGGACCCGCTTACAGCACACGGAGACGGGCGGCCAGGGCAAGCCGCGAGCACCCAGCACCGCCCCGGCAGAGGGCGGGGGATGCAAATGCTGCCCAGCGCAGGCTTCGCCGCCGCCCCTCTGAGGGCGCGGAGCCCCCGCACGGGGCCCGGCCCGCCCGGGCCAGCCCTGCCCGACATCCGCCGGCACCGCCGCTCCCTCCTCACCGCTCCCCGGGCTGCGCCTCCCGGAACAGCAGCGACAGCACCCGCAAGCTCTCGATGCGTGCGGGGAGCAGCGCCCCGGGCCCCGTTCCCGTTCCCTCCAGGGCCCGGCCCCGCTCCGCCCCCGCCGCCATCGCCCCTCCTCGGCCCCGCTCCGCTCCCGCCGCGCGGAAATGGCGGCGGCGCGCGCCGGGGGCGGGGCCGGNCCCCTGAGGGCAGAGCCGGGCGGGGACAGCGACAGCGGCACGGGCGGGACCCGAATCGCCGCACCTGCAAACCTGGAGCATCACACGAGGCCGCGCCCACGGCAGGGGCGTGCGACTGAACGGGGAGCTGGACGGACTCCGTGATCCTGAGGGATCCCTTGCGCCTCGCGCTGAATAATGCTACGAGTTTTAAACTCTCTTCCAACTCAATGCGTTATTGCGTCCTGTGATTCTATAAAATAAATACGAATTTGCTTTAAGAATAGCAAGAAAGTTACATTTCTAATGTTTAATATTTGCTTTATGAAAATGCAGTTCAGTTTGTTCTAAACACGTATGAAAAGTTAACCTGTACAGCTTCCCATAAGATTTAATTGTACTAATCACTATTACTTAAAAATGTTAAACCTTGAGCTCATCTGAGCCAATCTGTGAACACAGGCACATCCCTTAAAAACCCAGCTTTTCCCCCAAAGCTTACAGCCTAAATAACATTCATTTTTCTTAGCACAGAATTACAGAAAAGGCAACAATCCTAGAGCCAACTATTCCATCTGAAAATAAAATGATGCACATCTTGTTTTTCAGAATTCTCCATCAAAATAAGAGAAAGACCAGGCTCTTGAGGCAACACTGTTTACAGCTGGAGGAGAAAAAGATCCATCCCAGCAGAGGCTGGCAGACAGTAAATGCTGGCTCTGCAGGAAGCCAAGCAGGTAAAAGACATGGAATCTCTCCCATCTCATATATCCAAAGATTAGGGTTAGGGTCATCATGACATATATATTGGCCTTGCCCCTTCTTTATTGGGGACAACTTCCATAAAAAGATAAAATTTGAGCTCTGGAAAAGGTTACTTTGCAGCAAAGAAGCAAATCCTGCAGCGTGTTCTATTTCCGGCACAAATATTAGTTTTCCAGCTCTTATTTTGGGCCTGTCCTAGATTAAGTATGACTTGGGCCACAGAGCTTTGAAGCTGTAGACCAAAAGCTTTTATTTTTGGTCTACTCTTTAATAGGAGGCAGTGAAATTGATTGGTGCACTTGGAGAAATGCTTTTGATCAGCCTGTGCTGTGGAGCAGCGAGCCCCGGGTGCTGTGGGGCACGCCCCACCCTCGCAGCAGCCCTCAGTTCCCCACTCACACTGGGCAAAACACACTGCTTGGCCCAGGAATTCTGAACAGCTGTATTCAGAGGAGGAAGAGCAGATCTGAGAGGAGCACCATCTTTTTAACCACCAGAGGTGGAGCACAGAACAGCTTTTAAGTTTTTTTGGCTGTTGTCAATAGCAATGAAGAATCCATATGAAATGGATACTGCAGGCTGTCTTAAACCCAAGAATAGCTATTGCAGCCTGAAGCCAACTGCAGAGATTATTTGGCTTCAGATGAGATGTTACACATGTGTCTGAGGGCCATAAAAGAGCAGTTGCATTTGATGCTGAGGTGTTTGTGTCACTCCTTTGTTATGTAATATCAGAAATAAATTTAATTCTCCGTAAGAAAGAAATCCCTCCATCTGGAAAGAAAACCCACGAGGCCTCGCAGCACTTGCAGTTTGTCTTGGAAACAAGCAGTTTCCTCCAAGAAGTGAACATGGATATGAAATGCTGTCCCCACTGCACAGCTGTCAGGCTCACAAGCACTGCAGGTACGTTTGTTGGATGCAGCTCACTTTCCAGAGGGCAGTGAGGAACTTCCTGTCATCTGCCCTCTGCAAAGGTTTTATGGCACCTTTGCATGGAGCATTGTGTCAGGATCAGCACTGGCCAACTGCATGAGCATATGGGAGGACACAATCCTTGCCCTGTTCAGCTGGATCAAAGAGATGCTACTGAGAGTATAGCTGGTACCCCAAACCTACTTACCTGGTAACCAGGGAATTCCATCATACACACAAGGCAAAAAACAGCCAGGGAGAGGCCACCTCCTGTTTAGAACTTGATTCTCATGGATGGGTTAATTTAGGTGGGATACAGTCCACTTCACTCTCTTATGTCCTCTCTGCATTACATTATTCTTCTTCCTGCATGCTGAGGTAACACAAATGTGGATAAAACTAAGCCTTAAAGTCACTGATTTTTCCTCTTTTTGAGTGTCCCTGGAAGTGTCCAAGGCCAGGCTGGATGGGGCTTGGAGCACCCTGGGATAGTGGAAGGCGTCCCTGCCCATGGCAGGGGGTGGAATGGGATAACTGTTAAGGTCCAAACCACTCTGTGATTCTATGACAGACAGTAATATGGAGTTTAACAATGCTGTGGGGAAAAAAGTGGGTTACCACAGTTTAATTTCTATAGGAAAGGACAGGGATGCTCTAGGCAATACACAAAGCAGGGAAGGACATCTGTCCTCAAGGCAGGATGCCCTCGACACCAGTCATGAGACTAAAGGAAAAAAGATGGATGTGGAGAGGTGGCAGTGAGCTCACAGAAAGGGATCCCCCCAGAATGGGATCGTGCTGCTTAGACACAGGCTGTCTGAAATTGGTTCTAAGCATTTTATTTAAGGTTTTGTGGGAAAGGGGGATTCTCAAGGAAGACTGTGAAGGTGAGAGTGTGCATTTGCTAATCTCCTCTTGTGACCTTTTCCAATATCCACTGTTATTTTAAGTCCTAGACTCCCACGAGCAGTGCTAAATTTCAAAGTTGTGCCACATAATATGGATTTCCCATATAAATACAATCAGATCTCATCTCTCATGTGAAAATCTTGGCTTTTCCTGTGTTTTGATAACAGCAACAGTTTCTCTGGACTTCAGCAGCCCAGACAACTGAGCATCCAAAAAGTTGTTACTAAGCCAGTGAACATAAATCACCCCTGTGCTCTGTGCTGAGCTCACCAGGCTTTTGTGCCTTCCTGGAGTCGCAGGATAGGGAGTTCAAACAGACTGACTGTTTTTCCACACAGTGTGGGGTCACCCTCCACATCAAACCTGCTGGGATTGCACCACAGTTACAGAGCTGCACATGGGAAACATGTTTTCAGGGCTGCAGCAGCCACTGGATGCCATCTGTGAGCAGAGTCCTCCAAAATCCTCTGCACAGGCCTGGGAATGTAATCCTGCCTCTCTTTAATTCACCTGCAGTCCAGTCTGGCTCCTTCAGATGCCTTATGATGATGCTATTGGAGAGAGAGACAAAAATACTTTCTGAAATTACTTCTTCTTCCCAGAAAATAAAAGTATCTGTTCCTACTAAGGAGCAGAAATAGCCAAAAAGCTCCTCACCCCCTGGTCCCTGTTAGGGAGTAAAAAGGCATGTGCTGGAATATTTTCGAGGAACTCACAAGTGGGATAGTGTTCCTGAACAGATGGGAACCCAGCCCCATTGGAATGGATGAGCAAAGGGAAGTGCCCACAGGGAATCCCATGTTACTTGGCACTGCTCCCATTGATCAGCATTGCTGGACCTTGCCAATGATGAGAAATTTGCTGGAGAAAAAAGACAAGGGCTAAAAGAACAAGAAAAACAAATATAGTGACTCAAAGTAGCTCCTATTTCAGGTTCCTGCTAGTGATTGGAAGTGGAGAACTGTAGCTGTGATCCAGACCGTTGTCCTTGCTGTGAAACAGGGATTCAACTCCTCCAGCTCTGTCAACAGCCTGACATCTAGTGGAGGTAAAAGAGTGGGCAGCAAAACTCAGCCCAACCCCATCCGACTGCCGAGTTCATTCCTTCACTGCAGGCATTCAGTTCATTTAATTTGTTCATTCCATTTGTAAAATATGAGTTGATCTACTCATCTTCATTGCACACTAAAATCGCAGGAGATGGGTCCCCTCCAGCTCAGGATAATCAAGGATTCTAAATCACAGTAACCCAGGACTTTACAAGAGCTTTTGTATCCCCAATACTTTTCAGCAGATAAGCTTTATAAGATGAGGGGAACAGGCCTGGGATTGGTATCTTCATCTTAAGAAACAAATGCCTACAAGATCTGCTTTTGCAGCATTTCTGAAAGCCAGTTTTATGTCACCTTAAGAAATAATATTTGGGAAGATGCTATTGGTAACTAGAAGTTTCCACATATATTATCTCTGTCTGTCTCCAAGAACAAAATATATCCAATTATACAGAGCTGTTAGAGATAACAGAACTGAGAAATAAAGGGTTAAGCTTCCATTCTCCAGAATTTTTTCTTTAGGTCTTTGTCATTTTTTGAAACTCTAAGAAAAGTTTAAATACTCGTGACAAAAAGGTATTGAAAATTTTGACCATTCATTTTGATATAATACCGTCAAGCTCGTGACAGTCTAGTTGAAAAATCTCAGAACTTATTTTCTTAGAATTGTGCACTCCCACCTTAATATTCCTTTGTAAAAAACATGCAACTTAAACTTTAAAACAGGTCAAAAATATTGCTATTGAAACAACTTCCTCAGAAGGTTTCAGAAGGTTGGTAGATATGAGGATATTTTATTGCCTTTTAATTTCAAAACCTTAACCTACTAAGGAAATACCTAATGAAACCTTCCTGTCATACCTGTGAACCTGGAAAAATTACTTCTTTTAAACCAGTATGTGAAATCTGTCCAAAAAATTTCATCTAATTATGTATCTGAAGGGAAGCTTTGATCCATTTCTGTTTTGTATGATTTTTTCCCACAAGATCATGTCAGTAGACTAAAGTGATAGATTATTAACTTTTTAAACTGACACTTTCACTTTCTTAATCACAAATATAAATATCTTTCTGCCTGTGCTGATAATGCCACTGCAGAAGTCATTATTTGTATTTATATGACAGGCTTCTAAATTTGAAATTCCCCCACTTTTTAACGACTGGGAGTAATGCTTTGGAGCTACAAATATCACAAGCTCACACAGAGATAAAAGCAGATTTTGAAGGAGGGGGTTGCCCATCTGTTCACCTGTGCAATGTCCTTCTTAAGCCCAAACTCATCCCCCTGTGTGTGCATCTGTCTGCCACACAGGATCCACTTGCCAGAGGTTTATTAGCCGACCCCCCTAAATTACCAGCCTCAGTGTGCCTCGTGCCTCAGGAACACAGCATGCAGTTATTAAGTAATCTAAATTAACAATTAAAATATTAACTGTTAATGGCCTGCAAACATAGACATGTTCAAGAGGCTGCCAGGGATAGGCAAGCCTGCTTTTTGATCTGAGCAAGTGCTGATATTCACAGAACACAAATACTGGTTTCGCCGGAGAGGGAAACCAGGAGAAAACCCATTGATGAGTCAGAGGTGGAGCCTCGGCTGGCAGGAATTGGGTCTGGGATGTGACTTCTCCCTTCCCCTTTCTCCTGGCCCATCACTTTTGTTAACTGGGACTCAGCACTGGCACACTCACTGGGGCAAACGGGGGGGTCCCCTGATTAAAACAAAGTCAGTTTTTCCTTGCAGAAGACGAAGGTTTGTAAGATCATCGTGTCAGACAAAGAGTCTGAGCACAGTGTGCACATTCATTCCTGAAGCAAGGAGTGCCTCTGCCGAGGAATCTGTTATAAATCACATTTTTAGCGAGACTGGCAAAGCTGCATAACTCTGGCCTCGGGGAATCTGTCTAATTTGTCAGCTAAAATTCAGTCTCCTGGTAGCAAACTAGTCCATTCATGCTCCGTGAAGGCTAATTACCCCTGGAAGGAATCTGCTCAGGGAACTGTCAGCAGTGATGTGGTGTGGTACCATCCTCTGGCGGGGAGCTTCCCGGGGAAGGTGGGCAGAGTTCCTGCTCCTCCCTGTGCTGAGCCTCAGCCCCGCAGCCACTTTCCCCACCTCTCCTCTCCACTTGCACTGCCAGTGGGATGCTCCCAGGGGGAAGTGTCCCCATGGGATGCGTTTGCTCCCAGCAGCAGGCTGCCCTCTGTGCCTGGAAGTGACGGGAGTTTGCTGTAGTTGGGATTGTCTGAGCGAGGCAGGATTTGCAAGAAAAGGGGCTTTTGGTCGGACCATCAGCAGAGTTGCAGAAGCCAGAGGATTTCTTATGCACCCACATCCCTCTTCAGCCCTGCCACAGAAGCTGCTTTACAAACTCTGTCACTCGTGTCCAGACAGAAGGGACACAAATAACAGCAAACAGGAGCTTCCAAAATAGATCTGGAAAGGAACACTACTTAAACTCTGAAGAACCTGGTTTTTATAATCATTCACATACATTGTGAACTGCAAAAACTCCAGCACTGAATAAATTGGCACAAATTTAACACTTCCCATTTCACAGAACTGAGTTCTTCACTGGGCTAATGCAAGTAGCTACAAACTAAGTACAAATTAAGAGTTTAATTCCTTTCCATAATATTAGGCAAGCAGTATGGTTGTTTTCTTCTGGGATATTATCTCCTGTTGATTGTCCCAAACTTCCATGAGCAAAGTATCTCTGGAGCTTTATTTGTTCCAGCTTTGTGGCATTTTTAAATGACTGTGTTTTAGTGCTAATATGTATGTAGCCCAAACTTTTAGCATGTCCCTAAACTAGTGATGAAGACAGGAAGAGATGTTGGAATAATGGCTGGATCTGGGAGGAAAAAGTGATCATTCAGAGTTACTAGTAACAATCAAGAACTGGAGGTTCAGGAGGTGTCAAGGCCAAGTTATGATTCTCTAAGAAATCTCCTTGAAATCTCTTCAGTTGACTGTTTAACTTTAGCAGTTATTTGTCATGCAGTTATGAACAGGTCCCCTGGACTGGATCAATTGTGTTAAATAAGGAAAATAGGCATGAATAAGATGATAATTTCCTGGAAAACAGTTATGTTCAGCCCCAGCCTATGTATAGCCACTTTTTCATCTATTATAGAAAGACTTAGATGAAAAATGTTTGCTGCAATTAAAAGGTATAATGCAGACTGAGTGACACAGCCTGAATTCAGCACGGTGCCAAGTACAAGTTGGCAAGAACCTGAGCAGTCTTGGGGTGATTACTAACCTTGAAATAACACTCATGTTTAAGTTCCTTGATGTACCAAGGCCCCTCTGTCCTATTTGACTCCAAGTTTGTGTTTGTTCGGTTAGATGGCATCAATAACCAGTCTCTTCTCAGAGAGCTGTGTAGAAAAGGGGGCATAATTGTCTGAGAAGAGGCCTAGTAAGTGTTTGCTTTTAAATCAAAGACTACTTTTGAAATATTAAATAAAGAGGGACTACAATATGTAAGTCACTCCAACCCATCTTAAAAATACTGATGCACATTAATGATTTACTTCAGGATTATACATTTATTTGCTTTTGTATCCAAACCCTGCAGTTGCCTTGGTAACCCAAATATCTCACAATTTAGCTTCTTCTCCATCTAAAGTACACCCTCTTAAGGAAATTCATACAGGTTCTCATTAGAGCACTTGGCCCTTTCTTCCCCATTGTTTGTAAAGGAGGAAATCATGACTGGTTTTGTCACGACTGGGCCATTTTTGTCTTTTTGTCCACCCCTCTCCCATCCCATTAATGACAGCTGAGGTTTAAACACAACAGCACATTCAGACTGTGTTCACTCCTTCACACTGACCCCAGTCTTAAATTAGTTGGGCTGCTCTGCTCCCGTATTGAGATGCTGCAAAGGGCCTTCCTGAGGAATTCCTCTCCCTCCTTTGGAGCATCCCTTCATTCCAGCAGCCTGTCCTCTCACCTGTACTCCTTTCAACAAGAGCAGTGCAGCTGCGTTCTGGCACACTGGGATTAGACTGGGGGGGGGCGGTGTCACAGACTGGGGCAAATGGAAGCCTCCTGTGATGCAGTGGCAAACATCCAGAAGAAGGTGCCAGTGCACCTCTCAGCCCTGCTTCTGCCCCGTGGCATCCCTGCAGGGAGGCAAGGATGGGGGAGAGCAGCAAATGCCCTGCAGGAGGCTGCACCTTGCAGGTGACTTAAACAGCCTGCCCTGGAATGGTCAGCATTTCCACAGGAAATATAGGATGACAAAGCCTCTTATCTTCATTTTTTTTCTCTTGGATTTGCAAAAATATCTTGTTAATCCCTGCAGGGTTTCTGAGAGATAAAAAAACATTTGAGATCCCTACACAGCAGTATAAGTTGGGTACATGTGAAGCAGAAAAGATGGACTGATTTAATGATTAAACAAAAAGAGGAGGTATAAATAACTGAGGAATCTATCAGGGAAACATTAACTGCAGTTTCCTGATCTGTATTAACTTTGCATTCTTAATAATTCACTCGGAGGAGATGTTGAGGTGACTGTCTCATTTATCTCCTCCTAACCTTCAGCATAGAGAGGTTTGATCCATTTCAACCACAGAAAACCCCCACCAGACTATATCCAGCCTGTTACAGTTAATAAATCTGTCCCAATACCCATTAAAGCTTTCTGATTTTTGGATCATGTGATTTTTATACATTTTTGAATTTAGACGAACTGTTTTCCAGGTTGTAGGGGTTTCAAAGGGGAGGGGGGTGCAGGGGGGGGGTTGGCGGGTTCTTCCTAGGAGTGAAGTGGGAGGATGGATGCAGTCAGATCCCTACAGAAGTCATCAACAAGATCACAGCCATGTCTCCACCAAAGAACAAGAAAGAGA
>VXBA01002293.1:212000-234188 GCA_013399895.1 Serilophus lunatus
CAGTTTTTCCAGGAAAGTTGAAAAGTTCAAGATGAGGAAGAGTGTTCTACTTCAGTCTCAAGACCCTCAAAAAGCAATAAAATCCCCCAGACCCAAATTCCCGAGGGGAGGAGAAAGGGGATGTACCTATGGAAATAATTTCCCTCCTACTTCAAAGAAATTGTAACAACCCCACCCGCTTTTGTGCCAATTTTGTTATAAAAACCTGACCTGTCTGAGGACCCTTTGCGCCTCTGACTTGAAAACCAACCAAGTCACGCGCCCAGCGCTGGTTGCCTTTGTTTTATAATAAATTGCTTTTGAAAATTCAAATAGTTGTGGGCCCGTTTCTCACAATCTTGGTGACCCCGACGTGATGACTCTTTGGCTGCCAATTTTTTAGGGAATGACTCAGGAGGGCCCCCACTGTAATTCGATGGCCTGAGTCGAGACTCTGGGAACTTGGCAGAACACAAGAGACCAGCAGTGTGTGTGTATGTGTGTGAGATGGGAGAACACAAACACCAAGTCTGCCTTCAATAAATGCAGTGAAAAAAAAAAACAGTTCCAGCTCCCTCCAGATTAGAGAATGTTGGCAGAGGTGGGGGGAAGTGAGGAGGGTTCTGGTAGTTGTAGCCCAGTAACTGGTCTCCGCCCTTAATAGGTTCAGTTGTGGAGAGCACAGCTAGCTCTCCTAAGATGGCCTGCTTTAGAGTGGATTATAAGACAAATAAATAGGTATTCAGACACACCAGAAAAGATCTCAAAGGAACATATCTTAATTCAGTAGGAGAGAGCTTTGACAGGACTGCCAGCACAGCCCCTGATCTGAGGGAGATACAGGTGCTTCAACGCCCTATGCCAGTGTGAAACCCTTCTGATTAACACATGTTCACAAGAGACATGATATTTGTTGATTTTCTCTTTAAAATATCCCCATATTGTAAAAGGCTGCAAAACCACCTCCTCCAATTTCAGGTATCAGTAAAAACGTTCAAACCTGACATTTAACCAGGCTGAAAGCTTGAAATCTTTTTAGTTTTCTTGTGCCTGGAGAGCCAGTCATGCATGAAGCAGAAATAACATGAATAAAACTAAATTAAACAAAACAAGAACTTTGCAAGAAAGGCAGCAACTGAAATGGATCCTGTTTGATCACAGCTGAAGATATGAAGAAAAAAAATTAACAACGTTTGCAGGTGGTTGGTCACTAAAAATGAAATTTAAAAAAAGAGATCACATAAATTAATAAATTACTCATGGCAATTAGTTTGCCAAGCATAAATCCATGCAGTTTTCATTGAGAATAAAGATCCCAGCCTGGTTGCCTGACCTGGATCCAGATAAGGTGATTACATTGTGCCTACTCAAATTTCCCCTCGAGTTCAGCATGATGTTTGTCTTCCTCTCTGAAAACTGTTGTCTGACAAATCTAAAACCTGCCACTCGCCCTTCGGTGTTGGGTTTTGCAACAGGACCCTTTAGAACTCTACCCTGTATGCTTCATATTTCTTAGCCTGATAGCACCAAAAGAAACGGAGCTCAAGCCACAGCTTTGCTAAATGCCAACATTTCCATACAATTAAATACCTTGTGCCCTCGAGCAAAACATTTTAGCCATGCCAAAAATCACCTGGATCAGAAAGGGCACTGACTTTGCCCGGCCTCTAAAAGCTGCTGCAGGTTTTTAGCATTAGTCAGGAACCAAATTTCAGTCAGACTTCCCTCTGCAGATACAAAAATTGCATCCTAAGTCTTCCCTGTGGGCTGGGGATTATCCACATTGGACTTCAAGTTTTGGAGAAGCTCACAAACCCTTGAAAAGCAGCTGAAGGCTGTTCCTGCAGCTCCACCTTTTGGGAGCTGGGGACCAACCATATTGCTTGAGCTTGTTATTCCTTCTCTAGAGAAGGACTTAACCTTGCTGTATTTGTGGCTGACATTAATCCCTAGAATACAACAAAGAATGCACCACGGAGGTTTTAAAGATGCAGATTCCTCACAAAAGCTCTATAATGTGTTAGACCAGAGATATTTTTATTCTGAATAGCTTCTGAAGGATGCCCAGTATCAGCAAGGACCCTGATTTATATGCATACTTATCATAAAAACAATCTTTTCTTCCATTCTTTCTGCTCAAGATTCACTTGGAACCCTTGTGCTAGATTGGGATGTGCTCAAAGTAGACCATGTCAAATATGACAACATCTGGTCCACGCCAAATTCAATATTATTCCCATATGTTTGAGATGACTTTGGTTTCTAATCCTCCAGTTGCAGCCTGGAGCCTTCATGCAGTAAAGTGTTGAGTACCTTCTGCACTGTCAGGTGATTTTTGTGCTGCAGTGGGAGGTCAAATTATCCCATCTCTTTAAGAACCCAGCACACAGCAGGAGGAGGTGCTCCCTGTACCAGGGGGCTAAAGATGTTTGGAGCATGCAGAAAGCATAAACTTCCAAAACACCCAGATCTGGACTACAGCACAAGCTGGGAAAAGCAGGGCTGTGTTGGAGACTGGAGGGATTGATCCAGAGCCCACCAAATGTTCTGATACATATGGCTCCTGCTGGGACTTGAACCAAAACTGGGGTAGGTTTTAGATGAAAGGACATGGTGGCAGCCAAGAATGACCTCTAAGAGAGGAGAATCCCTCCTGAAAGAATATCCTCACTTGTTGGTTCCAGAAACTGAGAGGACAAGGGAAAAAACTAATAAAACTCACAGATCAACAAAAAATTCTTTTTACCTCTTTTCAGTCTTCCACTGTGGATTAATTTGCTTTGATGAATATCAGCCACATATTTGCCTTTCATCACCTTTCACATTCTAAACCCTGCCCCCAGACTCAGCATCCCTGTTTCAGACTACTAAATATCATATGTGTACAGGAGCAGTTTGGTGCATATAACGATAGGCAAGATTGTTAAATTGGTTTCCAGTATCTTCCAGGCTGTGTCTCTGCAGAATTGCAATTAAACACTCGACAAACCACAAGGCTACACTAATCCCACTTCAAAAATCTCTGATGGCAAGGATGGCAGTCTGCCTTCCTTCTCCACTGAAAGACAAGGGGACCCAGCATTACTCAGGCTCTTCTTAAAAATACTCTTTTCCCCCCTTGGCTCAGTGGTTCTTGTTTCAGCTGTAACATTCTGCCTGAGTTGGCCATTGCTGTGTAACAATCTCCTCTTTGTTCAGCCCTGCTACCTCATTTCTCTCTATTAGCCTTTAATCCCTGTCAGGGTTTCACCTTTGCAACGATGAGGTCACAGCTCATGTTGATTGGGAAAGGAAATCCTGATGATTGTTGCTGACAGAAAGCTGATAATGCTGGTTTGGGCAGCAATAAATTCTCAGTCTCTAAATGAAGACTAATCTTTGAGCCAGAAATCACCTCTTTCAGTAGTTTTTTTGGGGCCTCATTCACAAGTATTTTCCCATGCTCAAGCTGCCTGACCTTTGGAGCATTCAATGCACCTATGTTATTGTGCAGAAATGTTTTCCAGGGATCAAAACAAGCAGCCATCTATCAATGAGAGGCAGGTGAAATTCTGAAATAAATCAGTGGTTCTCCTCATTGGGAACGCAGCACTTGGAGCTCTCTGTAGCCTCTGCAACCCTAAGTGCCAAATTGCTCTGTGCTGCTGAGCCTTTCCATCCTGTCAGTATTTGTATTTCTTCAAATAACTGGTGTTGTCAGGACCAGTTATTTTTTACTTATTTGGGACAGAAGTGCAACATCAAGAAAGAGGTGAGCAGAAAGGGTGTGCGGTTACATTCATGCTGCTGACTTGATGAGTGATTCAATAAAGACAGTTCTCAAATAACCCTGAGCAATACAGACGCTCCTTTTACAAATCATAAATGCTCTTTGGTGCAGTACATCACCTTCAATCAAGTGTGGCCACTGAACTGGCCCTTCTCTGCTGCAGTAGCCAAGACATGCAAACTCCTTACACCTCCTGCAAGGACACAGCTTCTTCCCAGCAGGGAAATTCACCAGCAGTTGGACAAGGAGAACTTCAGTGAAAATCCAAAAATTCAAATAATTGACAATGCTGTCACTTCTCTCCTGCACATTACATTGTCTTACTCTTTCTGTTCCTCCTGCTGTTCCCCAAAACAGATGTTCCTGCAACACACTGCCCTCTAATCCACCCCAGTGTCTTATTCACCTACCAGAGCCTCAGTGCTCCCAAATGCAGCTGCTTTGGGCACTAACTCACTCCTGGACAGCCTTATCCAGGCTCATCGCTTCAAGAAATGGGAAGCTGCTGGTTGAAAGCTTCAGCTCCCTCCCTGCCAGCCCAGCCTGGCCACTGTTTTTGTCTCTCAGCAGGCTGTACTCACCCCTTTGATCAAAATAACCCTGGACTCCAGTCTGAATGCAGATTTGAACTTTACAAATTGGGTTTCCCCCAGCTAACAAAGTGAGCATTTACTCCCTTTCCTGCCAGCAGTAACAAAACTCCCTGCTCCAGCACACAGCTGGGAGCACTTTAGTCAGGCAATCCCTATGTAATCCGTTATAATTTTTTTCTTCCTTCCACAGTGTGTTGGTCTTCCCAGTGCCAAAAATCCACTATTACTTGGCTGTAATTCTCTCTGAATACAGGCTCCCACAGAGCTCCTGATGGAAGCAACTCAGGTACGTGAAGATAGATGTGCAATGCCATTGTAAGGCATTTGGGGTGGCCAAGAAACCCACAGCAGGCTAGCAGAGGTGACGGAGCTGTGGAAGATACACACCTTCCTGGAGGGGCAGCCAGAGCCTAGGGGCTATGACAGAGCCTTGACAAGGTCTCAGCTGGTTTCAGACTCCTGAGCCTGTTCAGGCAGCACTGTGCCATCAGAGGGGCAGATGCTCCCATGCTTATCAGCAGAAGGGATAAATTTGTACCAAACATTATCAAGGCTCAGAAATGGATCATTACATGATGTACAGAAAACAGCACTGGAGTGTTTATACTGGTACTCCCACCTTTGCAAACACAAACCTCAGTATGCTTGTATTCTAATCCTCTGCCTACAGGTAACTACTTATCTCATACACGTCCACGCGCATCAGATTTTCCAATCCTCCTGTCAACTAAATCTACTGGCCTGTGGGTTAAGCTCTCCACAGGAGAAAGGGAAGCTTTGTTCCTTTAATTGTCTTGACTTCAGGATTCCTTCCTATCTCTGTTTAGTGAACACTGTCAGCCACACTTTGTGTGCAGGAGAAACTTCTCATTAGAGCAATTTGCATAGTTCAAGACTCCCACATCTGCCTCACATCCTCATCCCACTCTGCCAGGGGCTGCTCAGGAGCTTGAGGATGGCAAACACCAGGGCTGTGGGGCACAGCAAAGGTCCATGCTCAGGTAGATTCAACCCAGGGCAGCGCTGTCCTTGGAACAGAGACCAAGGAGCCAGGGCACACAGAGCAGAGACCCCACATCTCCCTGGAGCTGGGGGAGCAGCAGAGAAGCAAGAAGGGTAACATCAGGAAAGCTGCTGCAATACAGAGAGCACCAGCAGAGCTGCTGTCCTGCTTAACCTGGTTTTCTTTACCTGCCTCAGCTGAACCAGGTGAAATTCCTTCATTGCAAGAACTTCATCTCTGCAGGGGATCAGGCTGGAAGGTCTGGCTCTTGGTTCTGCTCATAATTTGTCAACCCTGAGATGCTGACAAGGCAGAACACTGCAGAAATGCCCAGGGAAGCACACTGCAGTGTACAAGTCACCCCAGCACTCCCAGGACCCTGCTCCAGATCACAGAACCCTCTGGCTTGTGCTGCCTCCTTTGAGCACTGGGCCACGCTCTGCCCATACTGCACAGCTCCTCAAGAACTGAAAATGGGCACAGTAAGACACCCTGGAAGGGAGATGTGTGTGGAGATGTGCTAATTGCTGATGGATCAATTCCCAATGGATGGTACTTAATTCTCCCAGACCTCAAACTTCCCTCCGTGAATTGCAAACAGCTTTTTATGTGCATACCTTTACCAGAAGCCCTTAACAAACACAGTGTCCTGCTTTTCTTACAGATCTGTTGCTAAAAAGAACATGTTTAAGTGTCATTATTTTTTCAACTGATATATATCACTATAACAAAAAAGCTAAAGAAAGAGTAACCTGATATTGCTGAAAACATACATAACCCATCTAAACTGGCATCCCAAATCTTACCACAAGTTAAAAAAAAATAGCTGAAGGCATGGAAAACCCTTTAAAGAAGAAAAATTGGGACATCAAGTACAGCACTACTATTCTAAAATGCCATTTTTACCCAATTTATTCCTCAGTCTCAGCTGAGGGTCAATACCATTGTCAATTTGCTGCAAGCTTTGCATTCATAATCTCTGGTTTCAATTTCAGGATGGGCAGAGGGAAAGCACAACATTACTTTCTACCAAGTCTAGTTTAGTTTATTTTTATGTTCTAGTCAGGAAAGAAGGCATTTTTTAAAATGCCATTTCTGTAAATACCTTAGCACATACTTTCTTTTTTGTTACAAAGCCAAATTTTGAAAAGATTAAGGACTAGGTAATAAAAAGCATTGGCATACCTAAATACCCCAGATAGCTAATCTGTCTTGAGTCTTATGACAGTGTCAGCAGGCATCTGCAGATCTTCAGGGATGTGGCCAAATAGTTTCAGATTCACAGAGCCTGTCAAGTATTTGTTGGGTTCCCCTTCAAGAGTTTCATTTTTGGTAAATAAAAAATAAAGTTGTGTTATAGAGGATCTAAGACATTTAGCTTTGCAGAAGAACAGAAAAGAAAACAGAGGATGGAGGCAGAGACAGCAAAAGATGTCCAGTCATTAATGAAATTCTCTAGTCATAACAAATGGCAATGCTCCATGAACCACAGCTGGAAGAGAATAAAAATGTACTGTCTGGACAAGACAGACATGCAGTGGAACTTCAGAGATGGAAGCTTGCAGTTATTTCAGTGCATTGCATTTCTGAGGCAGATCCAGGGCTGCACTGACCTGAGTGCTCCTTAGTTGAGCCTGGATTCAGTTCCACATAACATTTACCAGCTGCAGAACAGGGCAGACCTCCAGATCTCACCTCAGCTGCCCCTCTGTGGCTGTTCAGAGACTCTGGCCCCTGCCTAGCTAAGCCCATCTCTAGCTCTGGTTTAGCTCCTTTCTAACTCTGTCTCAGTAATCAGTTCTCCTGCAGGTCAGGAACATCTTGTGGGTTTAGAGAAAAAAAACCAAACAAACCAGCTCACTTTGTCAATGCCCTTCAGTGAGAGCAACCTTTTGGCCACCTCCACCCACCTGGTAGCTGCACTTGGCCAGACATCCAACCCAAGGTCAGGCCTGAGCCCCCAGTGCTGTCAGGGTACCCTCGACCTGGGAGGGGCTCGGGGAAGCCCCCTGTGTTCTCAGGCTGCATTAGTGCCCTCTGAGATGCTTTCCTGCCTTTCTGCCCAGCTCACCCATGTCCACCTTCTCGTGGGCTCTGACACAGAGCCAGCTGCTCCACAAACATGGTGGCCAAACATCTCATTTGTCTCTAACTGACACAGAAATTGGCAGCCCAAATCCTCTTGCCATATTCCCAGCTGTTCACCATCTAAGAAACTTCACTAGGGGGAGGTGGAATAGGGATCAGGTGTGAGTCTCACTCAGGGTAGCAGGAAGAATGAATTATTATCATAAACATGGACAGAGCTCAGCAGCCAAAGGTGCATGAGTTGGAAAGAGCCCAGTTGTTTGCGTGAGTAGACAAAGTACTACTGAAATCAGTAAATCAGTCACACACACATAATTCAAGACAAAATGAAACTGTTACTAAAGAAAGCAAAGTCTACCATGACTTGTTAACTGATGGGGTCTGATTAAAAACATACACTATGAGACTTAGTGGCTGTAAATGAGGTCCCTAATCCATAGGGCACAAAGTGCATCAGAAGTTGAAAGCCAGAGTCCATTTTACCTCATGCTTTCTGCAGTTTTTTGATTAACTACTTTGTCCTCTCTCAATGCCACAGATAACCTGATGCTTCCTGGTGGAACTGCACCAGCTCAATAGGTACAAATGTGGACAATTTTTCAACTTGAGAAAGCCCCCATTTTTTTCCTAATTTCTAACTACTAGACAGCTGGCCACAATTAAAGCACCATCTAGTGCTTTCTGGTTAGCCTTAGTTAAACATGTACTTGTAATTTTCAAAACCCAAACCGTAGTTACAGATGGCATTCACTACACTGGTGCTTTTTTATCACTATTACAACTGCTACCCAAAACGTTGGCAGTATTAGGACAATTCAGCAACACGTAATTTAACTTACCTTGTGTCCAGAGTCAAGGGTGGTCCCTCAGCTCGGGTCCGGGGGCACTGATGGGACAGGTTCAGGGCAAGTTGTTCCTGCCTTTGTCGGGGTGGGGCAGCTGAGAGCTCTTTTAGCAGCTCTCCCTCACCACCAGCCAAGATACCCATCAGCTGTGGTGTGACACCACCCTGGGCTCCTTCCGTTCGATACATTGCTCTCTAATTTAACTGGGGGGAATGACTGCATGTCTGCCTGAGCAACACCAAAGCCAGCCTGAAGCCAGTGTGAGCTTAATGGAGCTGTGCTTGGCCCTTGTGGGTCTCAAGCACCATGAAAGGCCTCACTGCACCTCTGCACAGAGAGAAGCAGCCCCTGAGCTCAGCTGCACTGACAAGGCAGAAAAGAGCAAGTCATGTCTCCCGTCTCCTTGTGGCCCTCAGTGCCAGATGTGGAGTAACTCGAGCCACATCCTCCATGGAGAGCCCTGGAAGCATGGCCAGGAGCTGAGGGCACAGAGGGTAGGCAAGAAAAAAAACAAACTGCAGAATGCTGTTATGTGCAGATATGTATTTTCTAAAAAAAAAAAAATAAAAAATTAAGGACCACATTTATTTATTTATATTCCTCTGAATTCCAACAGCCTGGTATTAAATGCTGCTTGGAAATACCTTAGATCATTGAGAACCCCACAAAGGAAGTTACTCTGCTTCCTTAGCATTGTTAGCTTGTTTTGAGGTGTACCAGATCACTGTGCATAAACAGATAGAAATGGAGATTTTCCAGTGAGTTAATATTTTCCCTGCTGTTCTCACAAGTGCTTTCCTCACAATTCACTAGCAGAAGAGATTAAATGAAGCACATCAAGCACAGCCAGTCATCGTTGGGCCTCCCAACAGCCAGGGCTTGGCCTTGGCACAGTCCAGCAGCAGCAATAGGGGGTTTTCCAGGCCAGGCTTTAATGTCTTGGATTCACCTGGCCAGGAAAACGCTGCCAACTAAGACTATTGTCTTGTCAAAACCAGTATTATCTGGCAGCACATTTATCAGGGACAGCACTAACGATGTCGCACTCACTTCTCACCAAACTGTCAGCTCATCCCAGCCCCTGCCCTCCCACTGCCCCAGGTGGCTCCAACCTGGCCTTGGGCTCTCCCAGAGATGGGGCAGCTACAGCTTCTCTGGGCACCCTGTGCCAGGCCAGTGATGACTGAGGAGGATTGGTTTGAATGGGGAATATGTACATAATGAATCTGCTTACAGGAGCAGTATCATACAGTTTTTGTGGGAAGCAGAAACCATGGCATACTTCAGAGTATTTCCCACCTGACTTTATTATCTCATGACTTAACAAACATAGCAAACTGAAACATGGAGCTATTTCTGTTCTGTTCTGTAATAAAAAAGATACGTTATTTTGTTGCCTGGAAAATACATTAAACATTCATTTATTTGTGAGGTTTTCATTATATTATTACATATGCCTTGGTTTGGTGCATAGGAAATCTACAGTTCAACATGCTAATTTTATTACCAATTTTAAAAAAAGCTTTCTAACAGACAGGAGAGAGAGCTCTGAGTTTCCCATGTATTGCCAAGTACAGGTGAGATTGGAACTTAAGCAATATTTTTAAAATATGCCTTATCCTTGTGACAGAGTGATTTCAAAGAGAGGTACTTGTTTAATTAGAATCAAACATAATCTTACACTTGAATAACAAGTACAAAAAAAGGAGTATTTGTTTAGTATGTGCAATAGCCTGTTAGTCTCTTACTATTTCTAATTCCTTTTGCACTTCCTCTGGCAGCTGCAGCTGAATGGCAGTTTTTAAATACCCAAGATGAACTTTCCAGGAATTATTAGTAATTCTAGGGCCTATTCAGAGTTATCCTGTGGGGGCCCAAACCCAAGTATTTAGCACTGACAATTCAAGGTAGTTAATATTGAGATGAAATTATCAATCCTTACCCAGCTTCTTTCATCCAAACATAGCATATATTCATCCCAATGAACTCTGACATCTGTTTTGTTCCACAGCCTCAGTCACTCAGGTTATCTGGCCAAGGAGCAATAGCTGAGATCTGCCTAAACATTCAGAAAAGTTTTTACATTTCACTTGGCAGCCAAGCACTTTTACACACTACTTATTTATACACACAACTACATCGGGCTCACTTAATGCACTCCACCCTATGCCTAACCAACATAAGAGCTTGTTATGCGACTTAAACTATAAAACAGAGAGTTAAAAACAAAACACAAAAAACACTACTGGGTTTTACAAACAAGTATATGACATAATAGCTTGTGGTAATGCTTCAGGCTGAGGTGCAGAGGCTCCCTCAGAACCAGTACTCAGACACAAAGATGTGGACGTTGACGATGTTCCGGTGAGACACCACCCCACCCATGACATAGTTCATCTCCAGCTTCAGGATGGCATGGAAAGGTCCAACAATGGGCCTCACCTGGCGAACTACACCTGTGGGGACACAAAGAGGTTGCTGAGATTAACAGCAGAATCAGCTGAGTCTGCATGAGCTGCACTGCACTGTGTTCAGGGTGGCCCATGGAAAGGCATTTTATCTGTTTGGTCAGTAAACAGCCTGCAAGAAAGCTGGCAAAATAAGAATAAGACAACTTTGGAATCAAAATACCTTGAAGAAGATATAGAATGAGCACTGAAGTGTTGCTAATGGCAGAAAAAAAACACCCTATAGATTCTGAAATTAATAGTTGGGGATTTTTACTTTTTATTCAGAGATATAAACTCAATAAGCAGGCACTGCTCTTCCATAGGGCATAAGGAGATTTCCCTGGGTAAGGCAGCACACGCATGAGCACACCTGGGAATGCCATACAATTCCTGGTACTGTGTTGAAAAGTGCATTCCATTTGGGACAGTAGAAATCATTCTGGAGACCAGCCCCCTTCCAGCACACCTCAGGCAGGGACTGAAGCTGAAATTGGGCTCCTAGACTTTGGACAGAGTGTGGGACAGGACCCTGGGGAGGCATATCTGGGCCTGGAGGTGTTATCAGTGCCTTGACATGATGTGGCTGAACAGAACATGTTACAGCTTCAGATCCACAAGAGACAGTCAACACAAGCTTTGCCATTGACTCCAAAGGCTCCAGATCAGGTCCTAAACACGTTCTCACTTCAGGTGTATTTCCTAGGGCCAAGCTGCTCTCACCTGACAGGATGTACCCAAAGGTCACAGCTATGGGAAGCTGAGGTCAGCAGGCACAGGGAACCTGGTGGAGACTCCCCTCCTGTGACACCTCCCTCTGACAACAGACTGAACTGTCGGTGTTTGGTTCAGAAGGAAATACGCAGCTGAAGGGAGGATTATACAAGATGTACTCCAGTGTGCTGGGGGCTGTTTCCCAAGCAGGCAGCACACCAGTGCCATTCCAGTGTCCCAGCCTTTCCCTGCTAACACACTGGCCCAAGATCTATGGGAGACAGGAAGGTTTGCTTATGCAGGCTGTCAGCACCTTTTCCTGAGGCAGTGAGGACATTACAGCTTTGTCCTGTTCAAACACTAATATCTTCAGCATGCAGTGAAATTGCAAACTCCTCACCACAGTCACTTCCCCTGCTATATTTTATGAATACACTTTTTAAGCATCCTTCCCACTACAGTTTATATGTACATACATTTATATACACTTATATTTGATTTTTGTAGCTTTCTTGGCTACTCTGCTGTACGATATAAAAATGACTGTGCTTGGCAGATGAAACAGAAAAGCCTTGCTAAAATTGCCCTCCCTCCAGGGCCGCATTTAAAGCTTTTGCTAACAGCACATCGCATTGTTGCAGGCCCTGCTCTGACTGACAACCATGGAAACACACAGCATTGGAATCACTCAGTGCTGGCAAACTTTAACCCACCCTGGGAGCATCTCCTGCTGTCATCACCAAGCCTCGGAGAGCAAAGGCTGCTGGTTCCATTTAGCAATGGGTTTATAGCATTTTGTGCTTTCTTGCCCTACTTGACTCTGGCCTAGAGATGGGATTCCAAATGGTGGCTTTTTGGCTGTGCTATGGCCCAGTATGGCATCCATTCACACGTCCATCACTGACATAGCATCCAAAGCCATTGGTAACTTCTCCTTCCTGTTTGGATACATGCTGCTAACAGGCAGGAAAACGGGTGTGACAGGTAAACCCTGCCATCCACGTGGCAGTGCCTTTTCATACAGTTTCAAAATCAAGCCAATAAAAAGGTTTGAGAAGTGAATGCCACACACAAGAAGAAACTGGGGGAAGGTACAAAGAAACACAATACTGTCACAGTATTAAACAAAATTGAAAAAAAACCCAGAACTCCAGTTTGTTGTCCCAATGCCCTAAATAGTCCTGAAATGACCACCAGTGCAAGAACTATTCCACTTCTTTCCCATTAAATGAACAGGATAGTGCAGGCAGGTGTGTAAGGATGTAGTCATTTGCAATGAGCAGAAAGGAAAAAAGGAGATAGAAGAAACCTTGAAATGTTGTAGTGGAAAAAAAAGTATATGAGAAGTTTGCAGCCTTTGGCAGATTCACTCCTCGAGAGCTTTGCATTTTTATTTTGTGACAAGTGCTAAAATGGAAAACCTGAGTATTTGTCTCCACCAAACTCAAGGACAAATGCAGGTGGAAACTGTGCAATAGCAAAGCTACTCAGAGCCTGAAACCAGGCTCCAAGTTCAACTGATTCCCAGTGATCCTGTCACAATAGTCCCAGGATTTGCCCCAGGAGTGCTGTCAAAGGCCACCTGCTGTAGTGTGTTGCTGCCATTTGGTGCTGCCTGAGTCTGATTCCCTACTGTCTCCTGCCTTTCCCGTTAGGGCCAAGGGAGGTGCATCTCTGCCAGTCCCAAACAAGGCCAGCAGTGCCTGGGGCCAACTCTCACAAACAGAAATCTAAAGAGATCCAGGCCTGATCCCTGTAATTCACACACATGTCTCAATGAATCAGTCAGTATCTCAAAGGCATTTAGCACAGGACACACTTGAAGAAGCCACATGTAATAATTTTGGATATTTTGAAGTGACATGGATTTAGGAGATGCTACAACATTTGCACAAACATGCTGTTTCACTATCCCTTCTGGCAGACTAATGGGTCCAGATTTGTGGTCTGGCATCTGTCAGCATTTATAGCTGAATATTAAATATAAAAATATACCTTATAGTAACAGGAATATTACAATCTTTGGATACATTGAAAAGTCAGAAATGTGGAAATTAGGCAACTGCTTTTTGAACTCTTTTCTACCAGTCCAAATCCCAAGTGGCTGGATGGAGCCGCTCAGATTTGACATGGGGGTAACTGCAGACTGGGGCTCAGTCCTGGATCCCTGTAGCAGTGCCCACTGTGCTGTGAATGACTCTGTAGGATGCCAGGAGCACAAGGGCGTTGCTCAGTAAGTGACCTGAAAACAGAGGCCTCACGTAGCACCATCTGGTCCTCCTGGAGACCAAAGCTTCAGGCTCTACAGTTGACAAACGGAGCGAGTTTATTTAAGTAAGCTCACCCCAATCCTTTTCCAACAAAATTAGATTTCAACAAGGTTAGCATTTTGCATGAAAAACCCCCAAACAAACAGGAGTAAATGTGTCTCTGTTAGACCAGGATGAATCACCGATCGTAATGATAATAAATGAACACGGAGATTCCCACTGCTGCTGAATCGTGTGGGCAGCCTCGAGCATCTGCTTTGTCTTTCCTTGGGACACGGTGCTGGTTCCCACCAGCCTCATGTGCTGCTGGTGCTGCTCATTCTCTTTGGTTCATAACCTGTGACCCGAACACAGACTCAATCTGCAGAAAGTGCCCCGTGTCACAGGCCAGGCAGAATGCCTTCCATCAGCTCACCTGTGTTTGGATTTGCTCTTGTGTTAACTGAGCAGAGATGTCATTACACATCCCAAATCTGCCTGGGGATCTTCACGGTTCGCTGACCTCCTTTGAGAAAGCAATGATAAGACTTCTTTTGCCTGCACACTTTGCCCTGATTGTAAACAGGACCTGTAGCTATCCTTTCCACCTGCTGATCTGTGTAAGCAAACAGCCTTGGAGTGAGAGGCAGCAAGGTTTTGGATGTCACAGTGATAGTCTGACCATGGCCCAGAACTTTTTAAGCTCTGTAATTAATACTATCTTGTCCTGGTTCTTCTTTCATGTTTCATATTTTGATTTACTCTATGGTAGAAGTATGTCACTATGTGCAGTGAGGACAATAACCTCAATGAAAGGTAATACTTATTTTCAAGTGAGAGCAATGACAACAGGCAATAATCTTACAGCTCCTGTCACTGGCATATGGAGGCTGTGCTTATCAGAGAAGATAGGAAACATAAGACAGGAAAGTTAATACTGATAATTGTCCTAAGCTTTTCAGCAGCATTTCTAATATTGTAATCAGATAGAATCATAGAATTGTTTAGTTAGAAAAGTCTTTTAAGATCGTCAAGTCCACTCATTCCCCCAGCACTGCCCAGGCCACCACTAACCCACGTCCCCAAGTAACACATCTGTTAAATCCCTACAGAGTTGGTGCTTCAACCACTGCCCTGGGCAGCCTGTTCCAATGCTTGACAACCTTTTTAGGGAAAATTCTCTAATTTTGGAGATTTGGAGGTCCAATCCAACCTCCACAGGCACAGCTTGAGGCAGTCTCCTCTCATCCTGTCCCTTGTCCCCTGCAGGCTCCCCCCTCCTGTCCAGGAGTTGGAGAGAGCCAGAAGGTGCCCCCTGAGCCTCCTTTTCTCCAGATGAACACCCCCAGCTCCCTCAACTGCTCCTCATACGACTTGTGCTCTAGATGCTACAGGTATTCCTTGGCTTGTCTCTACCTCTTTAAGATATCATTACATTTCTGTGCTTTGAAATATGTGAGACCCTCAGGCAATTCACCTCTGTGTCTGGTTTCTGCTTGTACCTTTGCATTAGGCAGCTGATTTGCTAAGAAGCTCCATCTCCAGCTGAGGAGAAGCACTGCTGTTGTGTTACCACATTAACCCATTCTGGGGGACAAGTTCCTGCCTTATCATGAATTCACATTTTGCCTCCAGAAACCCAGACTCCTAATTCTGACTGCGGTACTGAGCCCACTGCCCAGTCCACCAAAGCACTTGCAAAACTCTTTAAAATCCTTTTCAAAAGCCTTTTTTCACTGCTAACCACAAAATCTGCTGCAATTACACTCCCAGGTGTTCCTCACAGCCCTCACTGAACACTGCATTTTCATGTTCTCTAGAGAAAGCTCCTCTAACAGGGATCAGAACCAAAGCTTATTTTCACCCTGCCATGAGAAAAGGCTGGGTTGGGTTGGTAGGGAGGCTGCATTACGTTATGTTTTCTGTTCCAGAGGTGAAGCTTGCAGGATTTTCCACAGGGATTGGTTCTTGAGTCCAGTCAATATTTAAATCTGTATTATCATTAAGAGCACAGAGCAAACAAAAGCTGCACTCATTCCTTAAAAAGAGAAACTCGGAGGACCAAAATTTTTAAGGACGCCCCAGAAATCAAGCAGAGAAGTGCTAGTGGAGCCTGTGAGGAATCAGAGGCTGGATCTGACGCCTGCTGGAAGAGGGGAGCTGCTGCACTAAGCTCCTCTTGCCTTACCTGCATATGCAGATACGTGTACTTGTGTATATAAAAACAATCCCAACTACTGCCAAAGCAAAAGCTCTTCCAAATAACTTCTGGGTTATGCTCAGGAAAATACAATAAACACAGTTATCAAAAGTGGGATCGATTCCCTCAACCACATTTCAAGCTTTGTGTTAAGTAACAAGCACGGGAACTCTTTTCCTCTTACCCCCTTGCCATTGGTCCCCCCACAAGGTTATGGGATATTGGTTTGTCCTGGTCATCACATGCAAGTCAGGGCTGAAGCAGGCACAGCTTGTCTGTGCAGAGCACGTGGCATTTTGGAAGCAATACAGGACCGTCCAGTCCTCACTAGATAAATAAAATTCCATGTGAAAAGCATTACTGCCCCAGCAAATCAAGTTTGCCCTTAGATTTCCTAATCCCTGGGCTATGAGGCCACAGGCCTGATTGCAAGCAAGAGCTGAAGTCTGTCATGAAATAGAATCATAGAATCCCAGACTGGTTTGGGTTGGAAGGGACCTTAAATCTGATTTTGTTCCACCCCCCCTGCCCTGGGCAGGGACACCCCCCACTGTCCCAGGTGGCTCCAGCCTGGCCTTGGGCACTCCCAGGGATGGGGCAGCCACAGCTGCTCTGGGCACCCTGTGCCAGGGCCTCCCACCCTCACAGGGAAAAAAATTTCTTCCCAATATCTGACCTAACTTTCTGCTTTTTCAGTTTGAACCCACTGTGAACCCACGAATCCGATGAAATGTGCCCCTCTGAAAAGGAACACAGGAAGGACTGTCAAAAGAACATGTTATTACATGGTGAGAGAGACTGATGTCTGTTTTCAGATGGAACTTTTGGGATGAGCTGTTAGTGATACCTACAAGAGAGATTTCAATGACACCAAAAAACACCTTATCATTTTTCCTCCAGCTATTTTCCTTGTGCTTTAAATAGGTACTTGGAACATGAAATGATTCATTTGGAAAAATTCGAGTACCAGAGAATGTGGTAAGAGCCTAAACTCAGGTAATTTATTGGGCCTTATATTAAATTCCAAATAATCTCAGCCTGTGTTCTGAAGTCCTGCGTTTGACTGTTCCTGCATCCCTGCTTCCCCACAAAAACCACTCTGGTCCTTTTTAGAGCCTTGTCAGAGATGAATAGTCTGAACTGGCACAATACTACTGGAGCCACCCTTTTCTAAGCAATGGATCTGTGGGAATCACAAAACAGCTTGTCACCTCAGCCTCCTGGAACCTTCACATGGCTGTTGAAGAAAAGTATCCCAAAACACTGGTACACTGCTGGTGATCTGTGGGGAATAACTTCTTGAAGGGGAAAACCATGTTTATGAGTTTCCCTTAAGCAATACAAGGAGACCAATCTCCTCATGTTAATGCAAGATCCTGGACTGTAACTTCGAGTTTTCTTTTCTCCTCAAGGCCTCTTGCTTTACACTGCTGGCCAAGTTACAAAATTAAGAGTTAACATCTCGGCTGCATCAGTGTTACTGAAAAGCCTAGTCATAGTTCCAAAAGAGAGCTTCAGGCAATTAAGAAATGCAGGACTAGGGAAATGACCATTGAAGGGGTTCTTTTAAAGGCAAGGTTCATAGGATTATTCCAGAAATGAGCAAAAGAAAATAAACCCAGCCATAAAGAAATGCTTTTTTGGATCAAACTGTAGACAGGGAGTTGCTGGTGAGGCTTGAACACCAGGCTATCTCAATCTGCAACATGTAAATACATATCTATAGTGTGAAACCAGAACTACACAGCCAAATTTATTTTTAGCTCCGTAGACCTCAACTCTAAGAAGCCATGTTAAGATTTGAAAGGAAAAAAGTTATTTCCTATTCAGTATTCATTGTAAATATTCAAAGTTCATCAATAAGGTCAGAAAATAATTCACATCCTGGTCACAAACAGAAAATATGTATTTTAAGCTATTTTGGCAATCTATTTTCTGTGAAAAGCTTTGGGGCTCTGCATGCATTAAAGTTCAATTAAATTCCTTTCCTAAAGCCTGTTCTCTATCCCAAAAGGTTATGCCAAAGTAATGATTTGCAGTGCTTAAATTGCTCTGCCAACGTAGTGACTCGAGTACTTACTGACCTACCCCAAGTCAGGGGAGGAGGGAAAGGCTGTCAGGTAGGCCAGGCATGATTTCCCCTCCATAAATCCTTGCTGACTGCTCCCAGTACCTTGTCCTTGGGATGTTTGGGAATGGTTTCCAGGTGGATTTCCCTCAGCCCTTTGGGGGCACCCACCAGCTCCACGGGCTTGGCTCTGTCCAGTTTGTTGAAATGTTCTCTAACCTGAACCTCCTCCACCAAGGGTGAGTCTTGCTCCAGACCTTCCTGTCGCTGTGAGAGCCCCAGGACTCCCAAGGGCCAGTCCTGTCAGTAAGGACTGAGGCAAAGAGGGCACTGACCACTTCAGCTGTCTCCACGTGTTTTGCCACTAGGTCTCCCGGCCCATTCCTGCCTCCATGGGCAGCCTCACAGGCATTGTGCTCCTCCACCCCTCTGCAGTTCATGACTGTGCCTGAAGGCACAATCTAGCTGTCAAACTGCAGGCATTCCCCAGACCACCAGATGTCTGTCTGCTGACTTCAGAAACTTAATGTACACTTGAGATTCCTCCATCTCTAAAAAGCTGAATAGTCTTTTTCATTTTCTGTTTTTTTATGTGTGTGTGTGTGTGTGTGTGTGTGTGTGTGTGTGTGTATGTGTGAAAGCTATCTATATTTCTCTAAATTATTTGTGACAATAACAATGTGGCTCCTGCTATGTGGTGCTCTATAGTTTCTGATATAATCTGTTTTATTAATAAGTGGCTGCTCTATGGAAAATGAAATATTTCTTGGTAATCATCACTGCAGGCATCAAATCATACACAGAAAAATAGCTCTGAAGATATCATTAATCCTTGAGCTGCCACACCTGACAAACATAAATATGGTGAAAGGCTTCAGAAGACTCATTAATCAAAATACAAGTACCAAAATAGATTTCCTCTTGCTTTGAAGTATATTGCCCTCATAACATCGAATATTCATTCAAGTTTGATGGTGAACACTTCACAAAACAAAAGATTTGAAGAATCAAGTTAGAGTTGGATGTTAACAAGGTTTCCATGCTGACAGAGAACTGCATCACAGGAATGTGGCTGGTTATACATGTCTTTGCTGAAGTATCTGGGGACAGGATTTTCAAAAACATGTGCTTTTCAAACATGGACTTCCCAGATATTTATTCAAATTCTTAGGCAAAAGGCTTCTTTTTCAATAGTTGAGCAACCAAGTGCTTACAATTTGGACACATAAAATTCACTTATATAAACTATCTGACAGTCAGGGTAATTTCACTGATGCTTTAAGCTGATCAAAAACAGTGGGTCTGCCATTTCCTGCCCCTCTTCTCTTGGATTAACCTAAAGTACACAGGAGCCCAGGGCTTGCTCAGGGGGGTTCCCTGCAGAGCACCAGCAATGCTCCAGAACACTGAACACCAGCTCAGCGTGTCCCGTGGGGAACAGCAAGGCCCTGGTGGTCTGGGGACAGTTCCAGTGAGTGCTGCCCCAGGGGCATGGGCAGGACTGCTGAGCTGGGCCAGTGCTGCAGTGCTGGCTGCTGTGGCACTGGATCCTCCCTGACAAGTGTCCAAGAGGACCAGGGGTGTGGAAAGACACCCCTCACTGTGCCAGGTGGGCCGTGGCTGTGACCACAGCCACCTCTCTGGCTCTGCCCCCTCCCGTGCTCAGGGGATCTGTCACCACAGGAATCCCTTATAAACCACATACAGACAGAGCTCTCCTTTAAAGACTGTTTAAACAACTGTGGCTAAAACTCTCCAGGTACTCACAGCCTTTGAAGTCTCCACCCAGGGTACAAGTCTTAGTTTCAATTTAGCTAAAACTGAATCTGCTTCTCTCTTTTTGTCTTTTGCTTCAACTCCAAAGAAAAAATGAAATTACAGAACAGAAATTACATTTCAGCATGAAAAAAGGATCTTTCTGCCTTATTCAACAGATCAGACATTTGGGATTCAATTTATCATAAATGCTATCCTTCAACCACTCCATGAAGTTTAATTTCATTAACACTTGAGTTTCTCTAGAAAGCTTTGATTGCTGAAATGCATCAAATAAAGAGGCCATAAAGAGGCCTCACGGTATTAATACATTCTTTGGCCAGAAACAAATGGTAAATATTTTCAAAGCTATTATCTGTCATGTTGGATCATATGGAGCCTTGGTATTATGAAAGAATTAAACACAACCTTTGATTTTACTGAGGTTTGGCTAGTTTACAAATACTATGATCTTTATTAAGGATACAAAATAACTTCAGAGAGATGTGCTCTTATCTTGGTTTGGCAAACTTGAAGTGCTTTTAGATCTCTGGTTTGCCTTCCAGCCAAACCTTGCAATGGGTTTTAATGTTGACAATGCTGCAAAATCACTCATGCCTAAAATGCAATAACTGTACTTCAAGTAGCCTCATTAAAAAATAGTTTCCACTATATATTTTTTAATCTTTCCTCTTCCACCCTTGAGAACATGACACGCTTTGTGTAGTAGAAGTCTCACATATTACAAAAACAGGTGGAAAAACTTCAAGGACAGATGTCCAAAATGTGCAAAATCCGATATATCAGCCTCCTGATCCTTTATTCCCAATATCTTATTTGCAGGGGGTTTAGTGTCCATCATGTGCATCATCACCATGTGCAATGTCCCCATATAGTGAGTGGCTGCCTTCACCCTGCCTGACCCACAACCACATTAATCTGACTAATTATTGCAATCCTAAGCATTTCTTGGCAATTTACCATGGAACAAAAAGTACCTAATCCTGAGGATTTGATGTGGAAGCCTCTCTAGAGCTGCTCAGTCATCACCTGGAGGTGACAGCTCTGCCAGTCCTGTTGGCAGAACTTTGGACACAGGAGGTTTCCCGAGCCTTCATGTACATCAGTCCCTGACCAGCTCTCAAAATAAGGCTGAAATAAGGAGTCACGTCACCACATTTGACCCCTCTAAAAAGAAAAGTTAGGGTAGGGCTGTTTTAAAGTGAGCCACCATCTGTGCATCATACTGGGAGGGATTTATGATATGCCTTTGATCTGACCTTCCCTTTCTATTTTTATAGGGTGTGTAGGTGCTGCTGCAGGAATGAGATGGTTCCTATCAACACACAAACCCAGATACAGCAGCAGAAGAGGCTGAAGCACCAAATCAAGGTTAGAAAGCATTTCCAAGCTCATTGAGCCCAACCTTTGACAGAACATCACCTTGTCAACTAAACCATAGCACTGAGTGGTGTGGCCAGGTGGCAGAACACCTCGGAAGGGGTTCACAGAGACATTCCTCAGAGGAATTGCTATAGTAAATTTCTTGGTGTACTGGATTCCAAATCTGGCTTTATTTGCTTATTTATGCAAGAACACAGCCCACCCTTTAACATTAATATAAAAAAAATTCAGTCTGAACCAAAGACCTCGGGCAGTGCCCTTGGGTGTCAAAGACTCAATCCGTTTCTTTGCCAAGCTGCAGGTTTTATACCTTACACCACAGTTCACAAAACTCCATCAGAGCAGCAGTAGGATTTATGTGTCTGCTGGTCCTTATGGGAACTATAACCGAGGGTGGTCGGTGGGAATGTTTTTGTAACGTGTTACACTTTCCTACCTGGATTGTGTAGTGGGTTGAAAGGGGAGGGGGTTGTGGAGGGGGGGTGCTGGCGGGTTCTTGGAGAGAGCGGGGAGGGGAAAAGGGGACGGGATCCCCCGTTCTTGGTGTAAACCCTGGTTTTTCAGGTTTTTTCGCTTCCTTCCCCAACTCACCGCTGTCTTTCCCCGCCTTCCACGCTGTTGCGGGTCAGGCCCTNTGTGGGCTTTCCCCCCCCGCGGCGCCTGCGGGTGGTGTGGGGAGGGGGGGAGCTCGATGTGCAGCCCCGGCCCAGCCGTGCGGGTGGCGGCGGGGGTGCACCAGGTCCCTCCCGGCACGGGGCAGCCCCACGCCACCACGGAAGTGCCCTGAGGGCAGCGCCGGCCCCGCGCTGCCGCGAGGGAAAGCCAACGAGAAGCCCACGGTGCCGGCAGCCCCGGGAACAGCCCCCGCGTGGCAGGAGGGGCACGGTCGCTGCCCGGGCAGCTCCTGTGGCCCCGGTCGGCCCCGGACGCCCCTTTTGGGGGTTCTGTGGCCGGCGGCGCCCCGGGAGGCGGCAGCCATCCCGCGGCTGGCAAGAGATGGCGCCGGGAGGCTGTGGGCTCGCAGATGGTGGCGGGAACCTCGGGGGGGGAGGGAGCCCAGACCGCTGGGCAACC
>VXBA01002294.1:622-20344 GCA_013399895.1 Serilophus lunatus
GTGTGGAAGCCAGGCTCCGGGCTTTCCCCTGCGTGGGAAACGCGATCTCGTCACCGGGACATAGGAGTGGCGGCCCTGGGAGTGAGGCTCCCAAAAGTGAACTTTGACGAAGATAGCCCCCAGGCAAAAGGTGCCAGGACTGACATGTCCTAAAGAAAACTCGAACTGGACCGGCACTTGGACAAAGACCCTAACCTGGACAGGAACGCCAGTCCTAACGCTGACGCCCTAACCCTAACCCTAACAATAATGGGCACTTGGACACAGACCCTAACCCTGACTCTAACCATAACAACCCCATAAAGCTAAGCCAAGCCATAACCAAAACCCTAACCCTAACACTAACCCTAACCCTAACCCTAAACCAAACCCTAATCCTAAACCCTAACCCTAACCTAACCCTAACCCTCCTAACACTAACCCAAACCATAACCCTAACCCTAACCCTAACCCTAACGACTCCCTAACCCTAACCCTAACCCCGCTAACCCTAACCCAAACCCTAACCCTAAGCCTAACCCTAACGACTCCCTAACCCTTATCCCTAACCCTAACGGCCCCCTACCCTAACCCTAAACCCTAACCCTAACCCTAAACCCTAACCCTAACCCTAACCTCCGAGCGCCATCTGGGGTGTGTCAAGCGGAAGTCTTCTGGTAGCCATCTCGGGTGTGTCTGGCAGGTGTTCCCCGGCCGGCAATTTGGAAAAAACGGCGGGGATCTTCCGCCGCTCTTTCGGATATTTCGCGCCTTGGCGCTATCGACGGAGGCCTTTGGACCCTTTTTTATTTCTGGTGCTTCGGGCGAAAATGCCCCGGCCCTCGCCCCTGTGCGTCGGCCGGACGTCGTCCGACCGCCATCTTGAGAGTGGCGGGAGGGGTCGCGGTCCCATGATTCGCTTTAACATTTTTTATTTGAGATTCCTTTCCTCCGAAGCATCTTTCTTTAAGGGTTAGGGTTAGGGGTCGGGGTTGGGGTTTCTTCGCGATCGGTGGACGGCGGCGGGGACGCGCCTCCCTCCGGGGACCGCCCCGGGAAGCCGCGAGCGCGTTGGCGAGGCGGCCGGGGGGGCGGGCCCGGCGCAAACCGCCTTGCTCTATTTTTGGCCGGGGGTCGGCGAGGAGCGCGACGAGCCGGAGTAGGCAAACAGGGCCGTCCGAGAGAGGCAGGCTCGGGACAGTTTGCGCGGGCCGGCCGGGCGGGCGAGGGGGGGCCGGCCGGCCGGCCGGGGCCGCGGACGCCGACGCCGTCTCGGTATGTGCGGGGCTCTTTGGGGGCTTTCCTTTCTCCTCGTCTACCTCCTCCTCGCCGACGAGGCTGAATAAGCGCTGATGATAACCTGTCAGGAAAAGGAACGTGCTCGTACAAACGCAGCCTACGCTGAGGGACGCTGCCGCCCGGACCTCTGACTGCCGGGTTGACGGGAAGCGCCCGAACCGCCCGGTCGTTCCGGTGGGCGATGCGGGAAACTCTCGCAGGCGGCGGGAGCGGGTGAACGGTCCGCTTTCTGCGCTGGCGGAGCTCCGGGAGGAAGTTGAAAGGCTGAGGAGCGCTCGGGAAAGCGAAAGCGAGAGAGATCGGTGGAGTCGTGCTCTTTCTGCTCTCGGTAAGAGAATTCAATGAGCATTCGATAAGGACGTCTGGTTCCTGTTGCACCTGTGCCGCGCGTGGTCTCCAAATCGTGATGCCGTCTGTGCATCGCAAAATCCGCACCTCGTCGAGTGCGGTATGTTACGTTCAAGTGGGATGACCGGCCCAGTGTCGAAAGGTAGGGCCGTGCTTGTAGCCCGGGAGATGATGAATAAAGGCGTACCGATATTCTTCCCACTGACCCGTCCCGGGGGAATGCAAACTGAACTTCGGCGGCACGTGGAAAGTTCCTTCCTCGGAGAGAGGATAAATTAAAGTGTCTACAGGCCGCCTTAGGCGTATATAAAACGGAGGTATACTGTGTTCTCTGTACGCCCCGTTTTAGTCTGCAAAGGTGTAAAAACTACTTTTAAAAAAGCTCATAAAAAAGTATTGATGCGAGCAAACTGTGGCATAGAAAGGTTACGTTCCTTCGGTCCCGAAGCCTTCGTAGGCTTGCCTCGCATTTTTGCTCTTTGCAGTTTGAAAACCGTCTTTGACGGGCGACTAGAATGAACAACCCGTTTATGTGCTTTTACACTCTTATCCGGATCTTTATTCTTTTCTCCTTATTAAACGGGCACTTCTGTAGACCGCTTATTGAAATGGCGCGGCAAATACTCCACAGACGTAGCTTAGACCTCCGTGTTGTGACTGAGAGCAATGTGCGGGGCCGCCACCGCACAGCGTTTTAATCCCGCGCGCGCGTAAACCGCTCCGGAGCGACTGCCGGGAGCTCGCGCCCACAAGTGCCCGGCGGAGGCGACCTTCGCCCCGTTCGAGCCCGCCCTTCTGCAGAGAGCGCGGGCGATCGGCGGCGACGCCGGAGCTCCGACCCCGGCGCCAGGACCGGGACCCGACGGGGACTGCGGGGACCGTGAGGCGCCGCGCGAGGAGGGGGCGGGTTCCGTGGATGCCGGGCGAGGCCGCACTACAGATCCCGCGATGCCTCGCGCCGTCCGGCGTCTCCGCTCGAGTCCCGATTTAAATCCCGGCAGCGAGCAAAATGGCGGCGCGGGGCTGAGGGCGGCGGGGACGGGGAGACGTACTCGAGCTTTGGCTTCTTTCCCAGGTGAGTGGGGTTTGGAGGGAGGGAGTAACGAGTGGAGGGAGGAGAGTTTGAGTTCGTGTCCTCCTGCTTCTAGCGCTGGGGTGGGACCGCGATGGCGGAGGGAGCTCTACCCCTCGCCGGGGAAGGGAACGGCTCGTGGCCGGCCCTGAGGGGCGGCTCGTCGCTGCCTCTCGCCCCCCTCCTCAATATGGACGTAGTTCCCCGGGGGGAGGAGGAAAGGGAGCGTACGTGGGCTGTGTGTGAGGGGTATCCCCGGGGCCGGGGAAGAGGGGATTCCCCGGGTAGTGTGCGGATGCTTTCATCGCTTTCGTTGCAACTTTAGCGCTGACCGAGTGAGAAAGGGGCATTTCCGAGAGAGCGCCGGGGGACCGGTGTGCGGAGTAAAGGCTTCCCGTATCCCCGTGTGCCGCGTATCTGAGTATGGGGATTCGGGGTGGAGGTGCCTCTCGCAACGGCGAGAGAATGGAGGTCGCTGTGGGTTTGTCTGTAGAATCGTCTGACCCGCGGTTTCTCGGCCTGAGCAGGGAGGGCGTGTGGGTGAAATACTTGGGCCGGAATGGCCCCCGCTACCGTTCTGGGTTTATCTGATAGCGAGGCCGTTCCGAAGACGTTATCTACGTTCTCCTTCCGGTCGTCCCGCAGCCTCGGTAAGTTGCGGAGCTGACTTCTCTCGTCCCCTTATCTCTAGTAATAAGGAAAGACGTGAGAAACGCTGCGAATAAAAAGGTGCTTGCTATGCCTCTTATCCATTTTCTTCCTGGTAGCTGTAATGAAACACTGTTGTTGAGGGACGGAGATAAGATTTGGGGGGGGGGTTCCCCCCTCCTGAAGTTACTTATCCGTTGCGGGTGTTAATGATCCTGGGCTACCAATGGGATGACTATCAGTGGGGATGTTTTCTGAGGTCGACATAATTCCCGGAGTCCTCTTTGTTTGCTTCTAAAGGCAGTTGTTTGTGGTTTGTGCTACTTTTAAGCACGGTCTTTTAAAAGAGAAGCTTCTCAGTTTGTTAGCTCGTAGTCAGACAGTATCTCCTTCCTCTTTTATCACAAAGTTAATGATGTGCGTTAGAGTCTTATCTGGAATAACAGAACGTAACTAAAGCAAATGTGGAAGTGTAAGGGATAGTAATGTGTAGCTATACAGTATCTATATTATATTATTATTATTTCTCTCGCAGTGAAAGCCCAAATGTGAACGCTGGGCTTTAGAAGTGGACAAAACTGCGTGTTGTTTTGGTTTGGTTTTTTTTTTTTGTGCATTTGTTTGTTTTGCTTTGGTTTGGTTACTTTTTTTTAAACTAGGTTGTGCACTGTAACACAGTAACAGTGTTTACTGATACGATGAGCCTGTTTCTTCTCTCTTACTGCTACTGTCTTTTTTGACTGATACCGGTGGATTTGATGGATTCGCTGCTGTGATGTGAAGATAGTGGTCGGGGGATAGGGGAAGCAATAGCAGGCAGTATAAACATGGTATGAGCCTCAATTTAACTACCTCTCTTGATTCTAGCATGCTGCTTGGTTTCTTTTAACTCTTCGTTCGAGGCACCTCGTTCCTCCTGGCTTTGGATTTATTAACTTGGAAGTTTGCGTTGTCTAGATAGCGAATTTTTTGCCATGCTGTCGGTGAGACTGATGTATAGCTGAGACAAAATGCAGAGTAGGAAGGAGAAGCAAATCCATTTTGCAACCCTAACCCTAATTTCTATTTAAATGTACAGCTACAAGGCAGCTTTATCCTCGAGCAGATATCCTTCATCTTCTCTTTCACACCTGTCTGTAGCTGAATCTCAAGTGACCTCTATCAAGTATTACATGGTTTGGCAATATTTCTGTTGGCCAAGCAGTGCTTCTGGTTTATGAGCAAAGTTTTTCCTTCCCCCTCGTCACAGCTCTGCGTTGTATCAATGAAAGTTTTGCTTTAACCTAAGGAGTCTTTCTAGGCAGAAGTGGAAGGGTGTTCGAGCAGTGCGTTTGAGAAAACATTTCAAAAATCTTTTAAATCCGTGGAAGTTTCCAGACTTCACAAAAGGAAAAAAAAATCCAAAAAACAAACAAACAAAAAACATTAAGTTCTGGTCTAGTAACTGCTTTGCGAGAAGAGAAATATAAAAAGGAACCGCAGACGTTCTGGATGTCAGCCTGTGAAATTTTCCACTATTTCCTGTAATAACATGCAGGCATGCTTATATTGCTGGAATTTCAGTTAGGAGTTCTGTTCTGTTCGAAACTTCGAGCCGTTTGGTGAGCAAATGCTTGCTGAAAATCAATTGTCGAGAAAAAAATTCTCACTTGAGAGAATGTGCTTAGACTGTACTGCCATACTGGATATCAACTATTGATAATATAAATCTTGTCTTCAGTTTCTTGGTTTGCAGTTTGTGTTAACTGTTCCCATTACTATGTGGTCACTGCCGGGCGCCAATCCATCTTTTTTCCCTTCCGATAGTAATTCTAGACTAACATTTCAAAAAGAGGACTATGCTGCTGAACTGGAAATTTTAATTGTCTTATAGTCAGTATATGGCAAGAAAGATATTGGGAGACATATCCTGTTCTATTAATATTCTTTTGTAAACAGTTAGCTTCAAAGCCTTTTTAGTGGTTATTTTAAAAATTATTTTATGTTCAAATATAATGGTAAAAATCAAACTGAAGGGATCTACAGGTTCAGCTGCATTTTTCTATCTTGAAGCCTGGGTAAGCTATTGTTTACTAAAAAGCTCCTTGACCTTTCATAGATCTAGAGAACTTTGTACTTGGAATATGTCTTGTCTTTCTGTCGCTACAGATATGTATTGTTGACCTATGCTGTTCTGGGTTAGGGCCTAAAGAATCCTTCGTATATTTGGGTTGAAATTTCTTTTTCTTAAATGCTGCGCTGGGGCAGGAGCTAAGGTAACATATTGTGCAAAAAGCGAGTGACATCATGAGAAGCTGTCATCATGCTAGCGTTAATTTAAAATGTAAACACGGAACCTTTTAAATGGGTTTTCATGGAATGCTGTCTTTCTAAGGCAGTACAGTACTCTCACAGCTCTCAGCCGAGTCAGCTGTTCTGAAAACTGATGTTGAGAAACCTGAAACACTCAAACACGCTTTTTTGCTGGTTTGAATTTAAGTGGGGAAAAAAGGGCCTTGAAACTGCCGTTCAGTTTTGAAGTACACTTTAATGAATGACTGCTAGCTCCTATCCTTTGTCTTTAAATGGTTCTACTTACTGTTTCTGTTACCTGTGAGACGGGGAATATTCTGGCATACAAAAATAATCCATTGCGCTTGCATTTTGCATTAAATTTGATGCAGCAGGGTTCCATAAACTTTATCTGTATTACAGAATCTGGAAGACGAAGAGAACTGAGAAATATTTGTCGTATTGCAAGTTTTCTTCAGGAGGCACACTGAGGACTTTTAACTTTCAGTAGTACATTATTTTAGGGTATTATGTTTAACACTGTATGGATTTGTATATGTAGCCTCCATCACTTGATTTCATACACAGTATATACAGTGTCTACCACAGCACAAGTTTTTTTAAATAATCCTAAAAACAAAAAAACCCCCAATAACCTCCTCCTTAAATACTGAGACACTAATAGAGGGTAGATATACTTATTATGGATCTGTTACACCAGATTGGTGGTGTCAGCTGAGGATGTACCACATTTGTGATGGTGTTACTATGGCAACTACGTTTTAAGAGCTGTCTCAAGGTCACTCATCAGTTGTAGCCTGGAGTGCTTGCTGCTTAAGTAAAATATCTAGACCGAACGATTCCAGAAATGATCGTGCCGCTTCGAAAAAGCAGCAATAGGGATGCAAGGAGGTATTTTATTTTTGAACCAAGGGAAAGAGATTCTCTTTAATTGTCCTGTATAATCATCCCTTAGGTTTTTGAAGACTCTTGGGAACATTGAGGAGTGGATTTCAGTTCAAATGTAAGTCATAAGTAATTTAGTATCAATGACATGAAAATTATCATTTAAAACAAAACAAAAAATAGAACCTATAGAAGTTGAAGAACTTGAATAGAAACTGGTGACCAAGCCTGAAGTTTCTGGTCCAAAAATGATAGCTAAGGGCTTTTTTTGGGACATCCACAAGCATTCTCGCATCGAAATCATTGTGTTTGTAGCCAGAGAATGTCAAGTCCGCTCGGGAGCGTTTTTGTTCCGATGCACAGCGTTTCGCAGACAAGGCTTGAGAAGGGGTGGTTCGTGAAATTGGTCTTATGTCTGAAGTTAGAAGAGATTCTATTATACCATGTGCATAAGACTGAATCTACCAGACTGAAACTTGCTTAAAATGGCAAAGTACTGTTTCCTTGGTTTGAGTAGTTACCTGACTAGTAAAAATCTCCCATGTTTGTGTGGGCGCTTGTTTGGTTTCCCTTTTTGGATGTAAGCTTGCTTTTCTTTCCTCTTCCATCATTCCGTGGACTAAAATAGCGGTACGAGAGCAACAGAAATAGCCTTTACATTCAGCAGTTGATCTTATGGCTGGCTACTACTCAATCCTCTTCTAAAAAGCAGTAAGCTATTGTTTTGAGAATATAATGTATTCAGACAGCACATTAATCCCTCCTTTTACTTTTTAGGCTAGAACTAGAAGTTTTTCTATCTCTCTCTTAAACACCCTAAGCCACAGCTGGTATCTTCATCATTATTAGTGGAGGCATAGTTGCAGTCTGAGGAACAGGCTGGTCACCAATATCCCTCAGTGCAATCCCCTATAGCTGTACCACGCAGGATTGCCGGCTCGTCGCACCGGTCTCTGAGCCTGTGCTGAGTTCCGTGGTAAGTTTGTTGAGACGGTAAACAAAGTTCTTGCCGAGTGTAACATCATTGCTACTCTGCAGGCAAAAGGTAACTTCGAAGCTACCTTAAGCATATTCATGAAAATTTTATTAAAACAAATAATTGTAGAGCAGATATTATCTGCTTATGTAAAAAATAAGATTAGTACTTCACCTTATGTGCACTCAATGTGGCTTCCTGAAAGTGAACAGGCCAGATTGTGGGTCAGTGTCACACCTGTGTTTTTCGTGGTATTTTATAGTGCATGACTTCTGTTTAAGAACTGTCCAAGAAGAGTTCATGAGAGAAACAGTCTGATACATCACAATTGTTACAGATTTCTTGAGGATGCAGCAGTTGATATCTTTTAACAGAAGTGCACCTGCTAAGATCCTAGGCAGTGGCAAAGTTTTATTCCAATATATGCACTGCTATAGCCAAAATAGACTCAAGTTTAGGTACACTAATTGCCTCAGCAACTTTGAAGGGGTTCGCCTTTCTAATGTAATATTTTGAACAAAAGGTTGGATACTTTTGTATAGTCATGCTCGCTGCCCTGAAAGTTTCTTCTGTTATGGAGCCTGGATGTTTAATAATTCCATCCCATCTGGACTTGTTTGGGTTTTTTTCTGAAACAACAAACTTGGAAAACTCTCAGGCTTTTTCTCTTCCCTAAATGAAGTTAGCAAGGCACTTCATCAAAGATTGATTCATTTTGAGGAGATTTACACATGCTGTTATTGTTAAACAAAAAAAGCCTGTACGTGAAATTGAATGTTTCTCTTCTAGAGTTGGGCTGGCTCCATAGCAGTGGAAAAACCTGAGTAATTAACAGTCCTTGAGAGACTTTAACTGTTTCTGTTGAAACAAGGATACAGCTAGGGTTATTGGTTCGTGTAAACCAAACAAAACCCCACCCGCAAGAGAATAGGGCTGAAAAGTGACTTGTTCTAACTTGCATAATATATTGAGCTAGCACTTTTTGCATGTTCACGCTAAATTAAAGGCCTATTCTCTGAGCCAGGGATTTCAGAAACCGGTCTGACTTCTCTATATGCTTGCATAGGAAGTCCTTGTGCATTTCAATATTACTTTCAGGAATCTGAGGTGACATGGGGCAGAATTGAGCACGTGCTTAAGTGCTCGTTCAAGATTGGCCACCACCGCAGAATCTCAGAACAGGGGAGGTTGGAAGGAACCTCAGTGGATCATCCAGTCCAAGCTCCCTGCTCGAGGAGGGTTATCCTAGAGCGCGTGGCGCAGGATTGTTCTCAAATATTTCTCCAGTGAGAGAGATAATCAGTTAGTTCATATCTGATATTTCAGATCTGAAGGAATTTATGTATACGGCTCAGCCAAAACAGCTAATCTTCCAGGAAAGTTTTATCACTGGCACCCATTTTGAAGCAAGTCTGTAACAAGCCTAAAATATAAAGGTTTTTTACACACACTTCTGGTCAACTTAAAGTTCTTCATTGGCAGGTATCTTAGTAGTTCTTTCCTCATTCTAAGTGCAAGAGGAATTTCTTGACAGAGGCTGATAGAATTTGATATTATCTTCACTTTGTGCAGTCCCAGGTTGTATCTCTGTCAAAAGCTAGAGAAACAGAAGGACGCAGCACAGATCAAAAGTCTGATAAAGCAAAGAATAATAAGTTACTTTAATAATTTGAGGTGAGCAGAAAAGGCAGCTTCTAGAATTAAGGTGTTTTGGTGGTTTTCCATTTGGGATAATTTGCTTAGCTTGGGTTTCATGCCCTATATCCCAATGTAGCTAAACTGGCTCCAGGCAAAGTTTACCACAACACTTGTCTATTGCTTTAGCTGAAATGCTGTTACAATCATCTTGAAAACCTTAAGTTTGGTATTACTTAAAATTTACCGTGGCAGCGCAGAAGTTACTGATGTCCGAATTGGCAGAAGCTAGTTTAATCCTTTGCAGAGAAATTAAGTTATTGCTTACATGCAATAAAAGAACATGGAGAGCACCCCTAATTCACAGTTTTGCTCGCAGTCTTCCGAAAAAGTTTCGGTGTCTCCGTATGCATACAAATACGTCATGGTATCTGATAGTGCTGAGGCTATTTCTAGAGAAAACAGGTAGTTCTTATGCCCTAGACTTTTGGAAAGAGTTCTGGTCTCCAAACAAGGCTATCATGTGATGTGGGTGCTCACGCGTCCAGGACTGCTCAAAAACAGGTACCCTCTTAAAGACTAGCAGGTGCTCATAACTCTTCCCTATTTATAGCTTCCTTGAACTGTGGAAGTATTGGGACATTTTCAAAGAAGTTGTCTTTCATCTCACTACTGATGTGAACTCTGCTTTCCTGGTAAGTTAATCATGGGGTTGTCGGACTTGATTTGGTCTTGTGGAATGCTTTAGGAAGAAGAAGTCTCTTCAACAGCTCTTAAGGCAATATCCTAAATTTCACTATCAAAGAAAACCAGTAGAGGAGTTTTTGCGTTAGTGTCAAACTACAAGGATGTGAAGATTTTTACTCAAGCTCACAGAGTAACGTGGGAGTCCAGAATTTTTTTTGATGAAGTACACTGTGACTATGAAGCAATTAATTACTACTTTCTGAGGCAATCTGTCAGCCTTAATTTGGTATACTGTGATAATGGGAGATTGAGTTAGTTGGCTAGGTCTCGGTAACTTTAATGGAATTACTTTTCTGGCTCACTTTTTTAAACAATTTAAATAAATTTCTATATCAAACTAACTTCCGAGCTACTCCTGATCTTTTCTCGCATATTGAGTTACTTTTAGTGAGAATGCTAATGACTAAAGATAAAAATAGAGCATGTTGAACTTGACATGAACCTTAATTGCTTTTCCAGCTTATATAAGGATTGTATTGTGAATTGTGTATTGTTTAGTTGGCTTCTCACCGATTGAAAGTACTGAAATAAAGTGAATTGTGAAATAAAGTTGCAGCCAAATGAGATGTACCTGTGTACGCTCAAACTTAAGCAGGTTTTAATTACGGTGTTAAGCTGGAAACATTTCTGTATTTCAAGGTCAAATTGTGACTTAAAAAATGTCACCTTTGTATTAAGCAGCTGTACTTATTCTTCACAATTAAATAAATTATATATCAGCACTGATAGTATTCATGGAAAAATTGAAAATATTTTAATTTTCCTTCTTCAGTAGCTTATTTTCAGTTTCTGATCTCATACTCTCAAATTGGAGTCTAGTTATGCCAAAAACTCATAAACTTCTTTACAGGCCTGTATTTATTAGATAAGAAGATTAATTTTAAAAGCAAAGAGGATATGTGTTTCTTCAATAAATTTAAAAAATAATCTATTTTAGTAGCCTGATGAAAAAGGGTACTAAATAGAAATCTCAAAACCACTACGAGATACCAGGTATTTAACTCCCGCTGAAAAAGGTTTGTGCGAGTGTGAGTAGACTCACATGCTAAGGAACCCCATTATGGATAGCTGCCTTTCCCCCACCCTTTCCCAATAGCATGCAAACAGCTTTTCCGATTATGAATCTACATTTTAAAAAGCGTAAGTGTATCCAGAGCTTTGATTTCACAGTGTAAATTAATACATTTGCTGGCGTTAATTCTATAACTTAGCTCTTGTGCAAACACGTAAATAAATGTTTATAAGTGCTGCATCTGCTGACTAGCGAAATGTGCCTAAGGCAAGTCAACATGACTTATGGAGTGTATTTCTTTCCTGCTTATGGACGCCTCTTTACTGATGGGTCTAAATATTTCCAACCGTTAAATCACTGATTTAAATGCCAGTTTATAGTCTGCTCTAAAAGAGTATTCTTAATCAAGAGGGTATCTGTCATAACCGAGACAGTATATATGTCAGTGTTGTTTACTCCTCATCGGGAAAAACCCTGTGTGCCCTAATTTGAATATTGGTCCAAGGCCAACTTAGGATGCAGGTCCCTGACAGACTTCAAATCTCTATGTATGAGACAATTATCTATTACTGTACAGCAAAGTGCAAGTGATTGCTGAAATAGTGCACTGCACAGATGACAAAAGTAAGCATACAGTAGTCTTTTCTGTGAACTGGTAGGTGCCAGTCCCACACATAGTCTTACAAGTGGTTACACGACAATCTGCTTAAGTATATGCAACAAAGGTTAAAGAAGTGTTGAGAGTTGGAGCTAACAATACTTTTTGGCGGTTTTTTTGGATGACCTCACATCCTTAGCATTTTCACTTAACTTTCTGTATGTCTCTAAAAAGCTTATGGAAAAAATAATTTCCATAAGGAAACTTCTTGTCGGTCAGCAAAGTTGTCGTCTGGAATCCCGCAAAGCACGTAGACACCAGCTTAGTCGCTGGACTGAGCCTTCTACATGGGCTAGTCACCGAAGGGGCAGGAATGTGGGCTTTTGGCACAGCTGGGGGGAGACCTCCAGCTGCAGTTTCAAACGGGACCTTAAATTTGGAGGAAGAGACGGGACTTTGTGAAGCCCTCGATCCTGCTGCTGCCTCATGCTTAGTGCATGCTGTGTATGGGTGGCGTAATATAACCTAGAAAAATGTCCCTGTTTACTATCTACTGGGCTGCCAGGCGCTTTAACTGCTTTGTAGCTGGCGCATTTATAGAGAAGCTGCTCTCGGTCTTTTTTATATGGTGATAAAACATGTTATGTCCTGTCAGCACGGAGGAGCTGTGCAGCAGCAAATCTAACTCGCATAGATAAAATACTCGAGGATTGCGGCAAGCGGTTTAAAACAAAACTGAGCCTGTTCGAATACTTTAAATAAGGCACTTACTGTCTATGCAGGTATCTTCATTGGAGCAGCAAGATAAAGTTTCACCTGTTGAAACGTTTGATCGGGTTCTCTTTTCAAGTTTTAACTTCTAGGACTGAGTAAAATGTTGCACTTTGTGTGACTAGGTTCTCCACTGGTTTTAAATGCCTGAACCAATTTTATGCAAGTTTCCCACAAAAAGTGATTCAGAGGGAAGTATCAGAGACAGTCATTAAAAAATAAGAACTGGCTGCTATGATGGAATGTGTTAGATATCCTTAACCAGGGATGTAGTTACGCCTGCATAGATAATGATATTCTGTAGTGTATTTTTCTATTTCAGGCAAATGTGCTCACCTGAAACCAGTAATGTTATTCTCTTTTTCGTGCACTAGTTTGTCAAAATTAACTGTCGTTCAGAAGATCATCCTAACTTCAGCCTAGTGTGAAACATTTGTTGCAATATTGGGGGTATCGAGGCTGTTTTATTAATGGTGAAGTATACTAAATGGAGGGGGTGTGCGTGTATGTCTGTGTGTCCCTAGGTGTCCTTGAGGAAAGATCTGTCGGTGAGCGGTTTTAAATGTTTTTCGGCAATCGATTCCTTCCACCCTGCCCCTGCTATGGTCGTCCAAATTGTAGAATCTTTGTACACGCAGAAATCAAAAACTACGTTTTCTTCTGTTTACTATGGGCCTCATTTTCATGACTTGTTAGCTGTAACAGTGTTTGATAAGGGAAGAAACTACATCTGTTTGGCCTCGTGCATAATGGAAAGGTGGCATGTTTTTAAAATAACTTTTGAAATATCTTTGCGCATCTTATAATGTCTTTACACCTTACAGGTGAACGTGGCTAAATTTCTGATTGATTTTGTAAGCAGGGTGTATTGGAAACTGGAAAAATTCATGCTGTAGGCCTCTGTTAAGAGCTTTCATGCTTTCCTGAAATGCATTTTTCCTACATGGCTTCAGAATAGGACACGGCGTAGGTCGGGTGGAGCCTCGCAGTCTCGGCAGGACTGAGACGTGCCGTTAATTCAAGGGCAGTCTCTCACTGGCTTCATGAACCGCATAACGAAACGTACATAGTAAAAAAGGTATGTTTTCGAGGGAATTGCATGTAGTTCAGTAAAGGGTCCTTGGTCATTTGTTTGCAGGCTTCCTGGTGTATCATTGTGAATCTTTTTTTGCTTGGAATAGTGATTATGCAGATTAGGACTTATCAGGTTACTTATGTTGTAATCTAGTAAAAAGTTCCAAATGTGTCTCAAGTTTTGTAATCGATGTATTTCTGGAGACTTTTAGAAATTGCTAATGTTCCCATCCCCCAGCTTTTGAGCTCAGAGGAGTCTAGTTTGCTGGCAGCTGCAGTAGTAGGCATCTTTCTTTCAGGAAGTGACCTTGGCTTGCATTAATCAAATTCACAACACACAGAAAAGCTTCTTGGTAACATGCTGACTTGAGGTAAAATTTTATAGCATCCATTTTCTTTTAAAATGAGGTCATCTTATGGACAGGGAATTTATTTGTGATATCTCAATTTAAGATCCTTTGTCTAAAATGATGTGGTATTTAGAGAAGATGAAACAACAAAATTAAAATGCTGTTTTAACTGAGAGGAAAACGCTGAGAGCTTTTTGTGTATGTAATTAAGTCTTAAATTGCTATTGGCAAAACTGTGTTTTGACCTAGTTAAACTGTCATTGGTGTCTTTCCATTTTTTGAACGAAAGTACAAAAGCTTGGTAGTAGGGCATGAACTCAATCAGCAAAGATTCTTATGATGTCTTCAACTTTCTGACTTTATGTATTTTAATCGCTTCCTGCATCTTTTGTTAGCAGCTCTCAAGGCATTAAACTTAACCTCATAGTAGCTGCATTAAGTTCCTGCTATGTCAATTTGCGTAGATTAAGAAAGGAATCTACCTGTGTTCAAGAAACCACTGTTTGACCTTGCCCAGCAGCTGGAAATTGGGGGTTTTTTTGGCTGCTCTTAAATGGAGTGGATGACTATTCCTGAAGCGGGTTTTAAGAGTTTTTGCATTATTATCTTATTACCTAAAGCTATTTTGTGAATTGAGTTACAAAAAGATGACTGTCAGTATTTTCAGCTGGCATAGCAGTTTGTTAGAGTCTTTATCCTTCTTCCGGACCTATATAGAGGGCCAAGACCAGAGTATCTTTTGCTATTGCAAAGTTCTGTAAAAGCCTTTAAGGTTCTGGGTAAGATAATTTACCGATTTTCAAACCGCATCTTGATGGAAAATTAGTAATAGCTGCCAACTGACTAATGCCCTTTTCCCCTTAGGTTGTTATGTGCATTATCTTGAACAATCCACCATCTGGTTCACTTCAGGATTTGGAAAGCTGATCTCTATTTTAAATGGCATCTTTAGCATAAATCTTTTCTGCATGTCGATGGCATATTTACTCATTTTACCTCTTCGCAGTTGTATTCAGATTCTTTCTGCATTGCGTTGGAGATCAGAGTATGCTAACATAAGTGACCCCAAGTGTTCCGTGATTTGACTGCGGCCTGCTTTGCAATGGTTAGTTCCATGTTGTTTACCCTGCAAATGTATGCAGTGACTTGCCATTCTGCTTGGAATCAAGTCGGAGTCGCTAAGATCTCTTACTAGCTCTACTCCTTTCTTCTGTGTTCAACTATACTCTTCAGTTACGTTGCTGAAGAATTTGCCTGAACTACATGCTTTTTATATTTTTCTTCATGCTGTCTTGTATTAAATTGTTGCTGCACTGAACCAAGAACTCTTCAGTCACATCTTCAGGAGTGCTTTAGTCCTCTTTCCTTGTTACCTGCAAGGCCAATAAAGGGATGAAAAATTTGCTGCTCTCCTTGCTTAAATGTGGTTGGCATTGACTCTCCAAGCTCAAATGGATGCCAAAACACAATCACGGACTGTGTCATGCAGTATTTGCTGTTGTCAACACAGCTTTTGGGGTACCCTCCTGTGGACTGAGCCACTGAAGTTCTGTAGTTCAGAAGTTGAAACCGCATTGTGGTTAGTGATGATATAGTGGAACAAGAAGTCTGTTCTGTGCTCATCCTCTAGTTCTGTAATAAAATAAGTCTTTTTTTGAAGTCATCATCTAGAAGCAGACTATTGTTAACAGTACTGTGGGGCCTGAGCGGCAATGCTCGTTGGGCTGCCCAGCCTTATGCCGTGGCACCGTGGATTCCTCGTTTGACATGAGGTAATGTAAATCATTGCAGGTCTGGACTGTGTATTCAGAATCCTTTCCGACAATTCTGTGTCGGTGCTCTCCCTCCCTCTCCTTGCACAAGGTCAGTCTTTCCTGTTTGCCAGCGCAGTCTCGCAGCTGTCACAGCTCCAGAGTGCAGCGTTGCTTTGATACTGCCTAGTCTCGGCCCAACCCCGTCGATTAGCGACATGGTTTTCAAAGAAAACGGGGGGAAAGGGGGCCCATTTCTGCGCTTCTTAACTTCTGACTCGCTGGCACACTGCTTCTGACATCTTCCCTTTCCTTGTATTTCCATGCCGAAAGCTATGCGCGGTCCGCAGGAGGCATTCTGCTGTGCAGCGCTCGAAGGCAGGGGAAGGAAGGGCAGGAGGGGCCCCGGGCCGCAAGGAGTTAAGGGGCCGCTGCCGCCCGCGGTTCTGTCTGGAGCCGCTGCGCGCTCATTGGTTGCAAAAAGGTGAAATTGAAACCACGGTAAACTTTTGACCCTGTAGCAGTTCTTGTGGAACGCCTTCCCTGTGCCAAAAGCTGAGGGCTTTTTCCCCCCGCCTTTTCCTGTCTTTTTCTCTGCGGTCGTGCTGTGCCGCATATGTAGCCTCTCCAAGGAAGAGGCAGGACGAGAACAAGTAGTTTGCCTGTGCTGCTAACGTTCAAGCTGGAATATGTCTTTGCATCTAGTACCGGCTAGCTTCTAAAACTCCCTTCAGTAAACAAGTAGAGGAGTCCGTTTTTCAACTCCAACATGATTTTTGTGTGAGTAAGAAAAAAAACCGACCCAACAACAACAACAACAAGCCCATCGCAGAATTGATGCGGATGATCAGGGCTAATCAGAAAGCCAGGAAGGGAGGACGAGTCATCTGGTACACTGGTCGGAGTCAAGTCTGTGGCTTAGTAAACATGTTGGGTTTTTAAAAAGATATGGAGTGACTTTGTACTGATGTTTGGGTTTACCCGCATGGTAAAATGTATCAGTATTACTATGCCACTCTTTTAGACTTTTGGTTGTTATAGTGACTGCCCTTCGCTGAGAGTAATTTGGCTAATGTTAGGGTGTTTAAGTCCAGGCAGGTGTAATTTAGTTACAGTGTTTTATTGGTACAATAGTGCTAGTAAATCTTCCCATGTAAAGAAGCCTGTAGTTTTACGGATCCTTTTGATGCATGGGTACTCACAGCACACTGACAGTCAAACATTTTATGCATTTCTCAAAAACAAAAGTTATTTTCGAATTTCATTGGCTTATTTTTGTTCATTAATGATCTAAATAACTGTAATATATTTTTTCTTGAAGCTATTTTGGCAAGTAGAAGTCATATGTACTTCTTCATATTTTTCATATTAAAATACTTCTTAATATAGGAAGGAAAGCTATTGCTTTTCCCCATATTTGTATGTCTTACTAGCTAGTATTACCTGTGGGTTTTTTCAGATTAAAAAGAAAAAAAGACAAAACCACATTAAAAACCTGATTTGCATAATTCAATGTCTCGCTGAACTCTCTTCACTCCTTCAATGACCTCTTGCTCATAAGTGATGGAAGCTTTGACTTCTAGAAAATACTAGATATTCAAAAGGATAGTGCCACAGTTATCCCACTAGTTTTTAGTCAATCTATGACTAGGGAAGTTTTCTGCCAAAGCGCTGTCAATTTTTGCCAGTGCACTAAAGCAATTCCAATGTATTACAAATTTTTTTTACAAGTTTTAACAAACGTAAAATGAGGAGAAGTACTAGATCAGTCTGAGGATTGTATAAGTCATGCTAATTCTGTGCAGCTTTGTCTTTTTTCCTGAAATCGACGATTCAGAAGTCATGCCGTGTTGGCTGTTTTTTTTGGCATACTTTTTTTATTCACATTCTCAGTGGAATTATTCTTTAGTGTAACTTCTACCATGTTACTTTGGAGGGAAGTCAGTCACAGCATGATTGTCAGATTCACTGTTCCATACCTCCTGAGAGTCCCTCCAGATTCCTGCGTTAGTGGAAGCTGTGCAGGTCGCTGCCCGAGGCAGTAACTATTTGTAGTGACAACTTGTGCAGTTTGTCCAGCAGTTCTGAACCCCTTCTTGGATGAAGGGCATCCTGGTGGCATCTCATGTGTCTATTTGGTTAATTCTTCCTATATAATTCTTAAAAATTTATTTAACTTCTCCAGCCAGTTTTCTAAAAGGAAATGCTGGAAGTGGGAATCTGGAGTCATCAGTGGTGAATCACAGAAGGAACTAGGTTGGAAAAGACCCCTGGGATCATGGAGTTGAACCTTTGACCTAACCCCACCTTGTCTACTAGACTGTGGCAGTAAGTGCTGTATCCAGCCTCTTCTTAAATACCTCCAAGGACGGTGACTCCACCACCTCCCTTGGGCAGTCCATTCTGGTGTGAAGAGATTTTCAGAACTATGGCTTTATCCTCCCTGAGCACCCAGTTTAAGCCTGTGTTCTGAAGAGGTCCGCTATCTCCCTAGCTGCCTTCCTGCTTCTGGTGTGTTATTTAAACATCTTTTTATTATCAATTGGAGTTCAGTGCAAGGTGCACTCTTTTTTTAATCCTGCATTTCCTGTTTACATTCAATTTACTGTGTTGCAGTTCTTCCCACGTAAACAAGCGTTCCGCTTTTTAAGTGCTCATCTTTTCCCTATGGCACCCTCCTTCACTGTCTTAGTAGAGCCATGTAGGTATTTTTTTGTTGTTTCTGTTCTCTGCTCTGAAAGCTGTGTAGGTATAGCAGCTATTATCCTGAATTCACTTGAGAGCCAGCATCTCTTTTGTCTCTCTCTCGCTTTTGTTATCATGAGACAGTCATACAGTGACAGTGTAACCCCTTTTCCATCTCGAGGGCTAGGCGTGCATGGTGATGTCCTCACATATCTGTATAGAGATATGTAAATTAATTCACACTGCTTTTATGCTGTATATGGGTTTTCAAACACAACTAACTTTGTAGGAGAATAATACCATCTCTTTCAGAATTTCTTTGGTTTTTGTGCACAAGGAATAGCTGATTAATGTGCTGAGTTCCTTTCCCTTTTTGTTTCCCTATTAACACCATTTGAGATACCTGGTTTTACTACTTTGAACTGCAGCTACAAATGATGCGATATAATGAAGAAATAAATACAAGGTTGTAATGTGTATATTATATGTCTCATCTATGTCTCATGCAGTCCATATGTCTTTAAGTGTTTCACAGAATTATTACTACTTTTTCTTTATTTTCCAGTTAAAACTAATATTGTGTTTAAAGGTCACACTCTTTATCACTTCTGTAGGCTGTTTTGCTTGTTGTCTTGTCCGATTTTTAAGAGCACTCAAAAGGCAAAACATCTGCTGATGCAGCATAATTTCTAGCTGTTTTACAGGATGCTGCTTTAGAGAATTAAGTTAAACATTTTGCTACGTTATTTAAGCTGTTTCTCGTTATTGTTTGTCATGTTGAGTTCTGCTCCTTCAAATACTTGTGCCCTTGAAAGTGGTGTGTATTTCAGCTGGCTGCAAATTTGTGGCAGCGTGTCGCCCAATTTCTGGCACTTTTTTTGAAGAGAGCACTCAATGCTTCCGTCCGGTACTAGAGGCTTGGTTGTGTGGAATGGTGTGTTTTGTAGAACTGTCTTTGAGTATTTAGGAAGAGGAGTTGAAATTATTATGAGCTTGCTTTGGGTGGCTTGTTATCACAGAGCACCGCTGGCAAAGCTTGTTCCTCTCAATTAATTGGTTTGTCTGTAACTCTATTACTCAGACCAGTATTCGTCTTTGAAGCATTATAAAGACTGGAATGGAAGTGCTTTGTTAAGCATTATGTTGTGCAGTATTCTTGGTATTTGTGCTATGGCAGTCTCAAGAAACTGGAGATCTTCCAAGAAACGAATTTGTTAATCATGTAACAAATTGTGTTCATATAATGCAGAAAACAAGATTGTCGTTTGGATACTATCATGAAAGGTTCTCGAAACTGCAGCACTGGATTATTTTGATACCTTGTTGGATTAACATAGTGGGTGTATCAATATAATTAATATGATTTCCTATTTGTAAGTATAGGTGCTTTAATCTTAAAAGGTGATGAAAGACTTTTTAGTACAAACTAGTTACAGTACACAAAAACCTCTTTATTGACTGGGTGCACAGAAGTCTCATTACCTGTTTCAGTAGTCTGTTACATTGCACTTTCAGATTCACAAAACTATCGTTAAGGTTCACTGGCATTTTTTTATCTGCTTCTTTCCCTTCCCCCCTCCCCCCCCTTCCCCCCCGCTCC